>NDXB01001093.1:43313-75668 GCA_002631895.1 Agapornis roseicollis | reverse complement strand
GTAAAAATAAAAAAAAAAAAAAAAAAACAAAAAAAAAAAAAAAAAAAAAAAAAAAAAAAAAAAAAAAAAAAAAAAAAAAAAAAAAAAAAAAAATAGAAGAAAAAGAAAGAAGAAAGAATAATTATTAAAAAAGAAATACGCATCAGTAAACTGTTAAGTGAACAGCTTCCTCCACAATCCAGCTGACCGCAAAGCCAGCACTGCTGCTAATAAATTAGAGGGTGCGGGTGCAGCTCTTGCCCACAAGTCTTTATACAACAGGAAACCTTTAGTTCTAAACGTCCACAGCTCTTGCCAGGCCTCAGATGGTCACTAGGGAATTCCCTCTGCCCTCCGAGCGCCTGCCTCTCATTGATCCTGCATCTGCTGCTGCATCTTCTGCAGCATCTCTTGCATCCGCCGTAACTGCATGAGACACAAAAGAGATAATCAAAAAGGGATCTGCTGTGGCCTGAAGACAGCCACCTGCACTGGGTACAGTCCCTGGAGCTGAAAAAGGGATCCCTTGAGTAGTATTAACTCCTGCCTGAGCACAGAGGCATCTGTATCTGGGGTGGAACAGAGCCATGTTTCCCTGACAGAGGAAGCCACAGCTTTCACATTCTGTCCTCTACACCAGGAGCCCATGATGGTGGGAGGCAGGAGTGGGAAGCCCCAGCACAGCCTCCATGGGGAAATCCTGGAAAAAGTCCTCATATTCCAACTCCAACACCAGGGAGACCAAGGCAGAGATGACTCTCACCTCCTCGTCCTTCATTTTGATCAGCTTCTCTGTCTCAGTGTCTGGTGTTGGGAGAGGCAGGATAGGAATCGGGCTTTCTATCCTGTTGTCCTGAGTCAGCTTGCTAAAGAGATGGAGAGAAGGGAGAAATGCAGTCAGTTACAGTTCAGGCTGGCTGGCTTTGGTATCCCCACACAATGGCTGTCACTCACGACAGCAGACCTGCCAGCAGCGCAGCAGCATGCACCCAGCCAAGTGGAGGGGCTGTGGATGCACTCAGACGTGTGGATAGACTCAGATGCACAACAAGACTAAAGCAAATGAAAGTTTTCAAAATGAAGCTTGCAGGTAGCTAACAGGGAAAATCCAAACCAGGCTCACACCAAGAGCAAACACAGAAAGGGCTGATGTTTCTGACCTTTTGTAGCTGCACTGGCGAGCTTAGCAGAGACATTTACAGACAATTTAACTGATCTCCTTTGGTTCATATGGACACATACCCACGCAGCATTGATGCATACTACCAGCATCCCTAAGGCATGACATGCTCACCATGGTCCTTTTCTTTCCAGGACAATAAAACCAGAGGAGCAGATTAACTGCTACAAGTCTTGATAACAAAGCCTGTCCTCACATTCAGGAGGCGGTAGACATAAGACACAACAGGAATGGCACAGCAGCACTGTGATGAGGGCTGGGGTGCCCATCAATGCAGGCTGGGAACAGAGGAAGGAGGTGACCTGCTTACAAAAGTCAGAGGACAGGGTGGGAATGATCGAAGGTGCCGGCGCTGAAACTGGGAATTCGAAACGCCACTTGCAGGAGTTCACCACTTGGAGTCACCGTTGGCTCATTAAAGTGAGCGAATTCTAGTCCTAGAGCTCAGGATCTCCTCCCAGAACATCTCTCTAGAGGACCCTTATCCCACTGCTAGAAATGGCCACTGTGATTTTATGAGACCTGTTCACTGGCAAGGAACTAGCCATGCAGTGAGAAATGGCACCAAACAACCTTTTCTTAAGCTGAGTAACTGCTTTTTCATCATGCTCTTCTTTTAATAGATACACAGCCTACCTAAATAGCAGCTGTGACACTTGCTCTCAGATCTCTAACACTTAACACAGCTATTTTTGAACTTCTTATTGTCACTGTTGAAAAAGACAGGCTCCTCTGCTATGCAGTAGTACTGAGATACACTGTGTGTGAACAGAATGCACCAACCTACATGTTTGCACACATGCAGGACTGCTCCCTGGTGAAGTGCAGCCATATCTGCAACGTGGCAGCACAGAGCTACCCAACCAGTTCAGGCAGGAAGCCAAGACCTACTAAACCTAAAATGTGTCTCCAGTATTGCAGTCATGGAGGGAAGAAGGAAAAAGAATTAAGTTTCAAATTAGAAGCCTGTGAGTGTTCTCTCTTCTATTTTCTGATCATTGTGACTAAACCCAGAGAATCAAATGCAATGGGAAGACAATGCAGAGACATCTCTGGAGATGTGTCGAGTCTTGCTAATTGCCTGGACTGTGTTGTCTCAGAAATAACAGCATCCCAAGGGTCATGCTGTGATTTGGACACAACCACACACTGCAGAATGCCTTCCTCTCTGGCAATGCATGCAGCTATCACCCACCAGAGAAATTCTTTATCCCCTGTTTCATTAGGCTGGATTTATTTCACCCAGAGCTAGAAACAGCTCTTCAAAATAATCTCCGGGCCTGCTTCTCCAGATCTACATGGGGAATCCTCAGACAGGAACATGGATTCTCAGAAGCATCCCCACCATGAGTTCAGGATGTGACAGACATGCTTGGATTTGCTATTTTAGCCCCTAGTGCCAATCCCCAGACTGCAGCCCAGCATGTCCCCAGCAGACCCAGAGCCTCCTGATGAACAGGCTGTTGTGATCTGCAGTGAGACACCCCTGCCACCTCTGGATGACGCCATGGGGACCTACCTGGTCATTTGCTGGATGCACTGAGCTCGGTAGTTCTCATAGTGGACATCGCAAGTGACATCCTTCAGGTCATGCATGTGTGTTCGGATCAGCATGTTCCGCAGCTTCACAAAGTCGCAGTGTGCTTGGTTTTCCACTGTGGAAAAACAACAGAAAAGTGCTTGGATGTCACACCTCAGCAGCCCTTTCCAGGGAGACCCTTCTCACCTCCCAACACCTAGGCTAGGCTAAAACTCCCCACAGGGCTTGTTCCTTATCCCTTGCCACTGCCTGGGGCTCTCTCTCTGGCCCAGCCCCTGGCCTTGATGATGCTCTGAGCTTCTCAATGCTGAGGCCAGGCTGCTCAAGTCACTGTGTTCCCAGGACTTTTTCTGGGCAAGAGTATTAATCAAACACATACAGGAGAGCCCCGAAGGAGGATGCTGCTCCCAGGTACACAGGATGTCACTGTTATAACCACGATCAGCACAGCCAGTGCTGGTGGCAAACTTTCGGACTGACTGAAAGGCTCCAGGCAGCACTGCAGGACTTCACAGTGCTCAGTAGCTGTGTGCCTGCCATGATGATCACCATTTATCCCTCTGCAGGGCTGGGGAAAGCCGCTGTGTCAGGCCCAGGTTCTCACGAAGTTCATGCCCCTGACAAATGCCAGCATTCCTACAGGCACAGCCCCCTCTGGAGCCAGTGAGAGAGCAGAGCCAGCAGCTGGGTAGCCCAAGCAGTGGGCACCAGCCCACGAGTGCACACGCAAGCTTTTGGGATCTAAGGCTGCAAGAGCTTAAAGCAATGCACCAGCAGGCAGCAACAGCAGCAAAAGCCATTCCAGGGTTATTCTATGGGCCTTATGGAATCCCTTTAGAAAGGAAGAAAGTTACAGACAAACACACTGTGCACAACCACAGTCTCCAACCCAGCAACTCCAGCACATACAGGACCAGCAGCAAAGGACAGACTGGGAAGGTTTCTGATTCAGTTTGACTGAGGGCAGTGGCTTCTCCCCAGAAACTACATCTGGCAATGCCCAGTCACCCCCCTTGATAAGAAGCCCTATCCTACTGCATTAAAGCCCAGGCATTCTCCCATTCACACAGGAGCTGCTCTTCTTCAGTCTGTCATGGCTTCAGAGGCAGGGCAACTGCTGTACCCTCAGTAGCAGACCTCCTGAGCCAGTCCCAGTGCCTCTGTCTCTACCATGCCTTGTCCCCTGCCATGTGCCAAAGGTGTCACAGTCAGTCACACTGTGTAGAGATAAGCTCTCCCCTGCCATCCATTATAAATGCTTGCCTGTCCTTCTCCCACCCATGCCTGCCCCTCTCCTAGGGACCTCATCCTTACCTTCCACAATGCCCCAAGGGTACAGCCGTCCACGGACCCGCTGGCCTTTCGCCTCCACCACAGTGTTACTGCCGATGACAGCAAAGGGAGCACTCTCCTGGAATGAGAGGCACTGCTGAGCCCAGCTCAGCCCAGGGCTGCCTGCAGATCCCCTCCTCCCAGGGTTTAAACTCAGGAGTAAGGGGGCAGGTGCTGGAAAAGCCTACCCCTACAGGGACATCCACATGGGCCACAGTACAGGACACCACAACCCAGTTGCAGAGAAAAGCCTACGGCACTGGGATCTCCCAGCCTGACCTCTTCTCAGCTGTCCTGAGGGAAGCTGTGTCTCTGCTGGTGCCTGCATCCCTTCTTTCCTCTACAAGGAAGCCAGAGTAGACAGGCTGGGACACCAAGCAAATGAGACAATGTAGGCCAAGAGCTTGCCCAGGCAGGGATGTACAGGCTTGCTCCTTTCTGCTCAGAAGAAAGCCAAAGCCCATTGCAGCTCTCTGACAGGAGAAACAAGGCCGTAATTCATGCACACACAGGGCTGGCTCAGCCTGGGATAGGCTCAGGCCTGGCTGCTGGGGCCTCCAGACAGGTCTATATGATCATGTTGTCTCCCCCCATATAACTAATGTGGCACAGCAGTGCCTCATCACTCACAAATCACCCCTCCTTTCTCAAGGTGTTTGCAAATACTGTACAACACAGCCTTCATCTTAAACATAGGCTGAGGTAGACTGAGGAAAGACTGGCACTGGTGGGAAAGCAGAACTGCCAGGTCTTCATGCCACTCTTGACTTCACAGCAAGGACATCAGCACCTTCTTCAGGCTATCTACCATGTGAGCCAACATAGGCTGTCCCTTGGGTATCGGTAGCACAGGGCTTTGGCACACATGAGGCAGCTCTGGCTTCTTCTGGAGCAAACTACATACCTATGAGCCTGACTTCCCAGACTCTGCTGAGCAGGTTCCTTACCTTCAGCTCTTTGTCTTGCTGTTTGAACTCTTCATCTTCATCAGAGTCACACTCAGGAAACTGGTACACTTTAATGCCAAATTTGTCAATCTCTTCCCGGATCTGTGTCCGCGCAAGACAAAACCAAAAGAACACAACACTGAGCAATACAGAAATGCTGGGTTTATTCCCTGTTTGTGCTACCATGGTTTTGCTATAGCCTACAGATGGTGACAGGATTTGATGTTTCTACAGAGCTGGTCTTTCTGAAGACACCAATTCCCTTCTCACAGCAGAGCACTGCTTCAATCAGATTTACAGACACCTTGTGTGTATATACATATGCACACGCACATGCACTGTACGTATATACGTATACATATACATACATATACATATATATATGTATATATGTCCCCTCCCTCCTCAGCTCATCCCTACCACCACATTAGGTATAATCCTGTAGAAAAAGAGCATCTCACCCTCTCTTTTAGCTTCCGGATCTCAGAGGGGATCAGGCAGTCAGCTTTGGCAATCAGGGGCACAATGTTGACCTTCTCATGCAGAGCCTTCATGAACTCAACATCCACAGGCCTCAGTCTGCAGCAGAAATGAGGAGGGACACTATTAGCGAGGACACACAGAGCAGCCTCCACCAGCCTCTCCCACCCATCCAAAGGGAAAAGGACAGCACTGCCACAAGAGTCTGCAGCAGCACAGGGACAGCCCTCAGCTAGAGCTGTACCCTCACGAAAGCTCTCAGATTTTAGCCACTGAATGTCTCACACAGACACAGGCCAGGTATTTGCTCTGTTCCAAGCTAAATACTTCCCAGGCCACAGCCTAGAGCCTCCTTCCTGGTGCCCTGTACTGCAGGCAGCCAACACAGCCCCTCCAGCAGCTCCAGGCTGGCACACAAGCCAGCAAGTGGAAGGGACTGAAGGCAGCTTAAAATTCCCTTTCCTACCAGTCAGGCTTAGCTAGATAGGAAGATACATCTGCGTGCTGTTATTTCTCCTGATTTCCAAACAGGCTGTAAGGCCTGGGGGAGATCTGCTCTGCCTGATCACAGGCAGTCTGTCATGCCAGCAACAGGGAGGGAGGTGGTGTATTGCTCAGCTAAGGGAGAGCATCCAGACAGCTGTTCTGTACCAAAAGCCCTACCAATATACAAGCTGCTATAGGGCAATCCTAGAGCACAAGGGTCTTCCCTCTGTGCTCAGTTACACCCTGGCCCTGCAGTGGAGGCTCTCACCCGTGCCCAAAGGGTGAGATGAAGTAGAGGCAGCAATGCACTCGGTTGTCCTGGATGTTCTTGCGGTTCAGGCCACTCTCATCACGGAAATACTGCTCAAACTGCTGGTCAATGTAGTCGGTGATGGGCTTCCAGCTGGGATGGGCAATTCAATCAAAACAAAATCATGTGTTTAACAGGACAGTGTCTCCTAGGCACTATAAGGCAGCATCATCCCCTTTCTGCTGCCAGACCCCTCTTCCTGTGAAGCACCCACATAAAACAGACGTGACCAAGGACTAGGAAGAAGGCAGCAGTGGCCTACTCACCACTCAGTGTTGTTAACAGCATCTCCAAAGCCTGGTGTGTCCACTATGGTCAGCTTCAGCTTGACACCCTTCTCCTCAATGTCCACCGTGTGCTTGACGATCTCCACCGTCTGGTTGATTCTCTCTTTGAACAGGAATACATGAGTTAAAGTCAGACAGTAATGCTGGGGATCCCCATTCACACCCACAACAATCCAGCCCCTTCCTTATCACTGAGCACAGGGTAACACGGGTTTCACCCTGATCATCCTCTAAGGAGCCTCAAGGGAGCAGCAGGCAGACAGACTGTGAACATCTTGTCCAGTCACTTGGGAAGGAGAATCCCTACCACATTCCAGCACCCAAGAACAGAAGACAAATCTCAACATCTCAACCCAAGGGGCTAACACTGCTCTGCAGGCTCATCTTCCCTGTACAGGACAGAAGGGCCCTACAGCCAAACCCTTTTGCTCAAATACTAGTGCCCCTGTAGCCAGTAAAGGAGAGCAGGGCAGCAACAAACAACAGGGCTGAAATCCAGCCAAGCCTGTAACTGCTACAGGAACCAAAGCACTATTCCTTAAGACAGTCCGGATCTCTAGGCACAAGAACATTCACCCCATTTGTCCCCGACTTACCTTCTGCATTGAGGAGCTTTCTGTCTTTGTAGAGGTCTGTCAGGAACAGGCTATTCACCAGCGTGGATTTGCCCAGACCCGACTCTCCTAATTGACAGAATGCAAAGGGGAGGAGGGAGAAGCAAGCGACATGACCCACTAATTGACTTACAAATCAAACTCTGAATAAGGCTTTGAATCCTGAGCCAGAGGAAGTGAGAGATGAGATGTCACAAGCTGTTTATCAGCATTAAATTTTTCAAGCAGTGGGAGGACTTTTGCTGCAAGATGTCTCAATCCTTGTACAAACGTCATCTCCCAGCTCCTCCATCCTCCCCCCTTTCCTTCCTTTCCCTTGGACCCTAGCTGACTCTGCCTTTGCCACCCAGATCAGCCAGTCTGTTGGAAGAGAAGCTTCCTCGAGTGGATCAGGAGGGGCCTATCCCTCCTGCGGGAACTGCAACAAAGGCTGGGGAGCAAAGCAAGGTCTAAGACAAGGACTAGAACAGAAGCAGGAGAGGATCCAGGTGCTAAGGGAGTACCTAAGGGAAGTGAGGAGAGCTGGTCACCTCCATGCATCCACCATGTGGCTCAGCCACGTCCATGCATAGCCTTACCTGCAACCATCAGGGTGAAGTCAAAACCTTTCTTCACAGATTTCCGGTGGACCTGGTTTGGCAGGGTGGCAAAGCCCACATACTGCTTCTCATGGTCCTGCAAGGCAGAGGTGGATGGGAGCAGGTCAGGGTGAGCCACTCGTCCTGCTCGCCTCATACAGCAACAGGGAGCTGGACTCAAAAAAGCTCCTGAGGCAGAGCCAGGGGCTGGAGGAGAGGTTGGCCCCTGCCCTGGCAGTGGTGCAGGACAGGGCACACACCTCCTTTATGTTCAGGGACTTCTGCCCTTCCTACAGATAGGCATGGAGGGCCATCTCCTCCCAGCCACAGCCCTGCTTGGCTGCTCTCACCTCCAACACGACAGTTCACAGTAGCCTCCCAGCACAGAGAGCACAAGAGAAAAGGCACCATTCCAACCAGAAAGCACATCAGGGGCTGCTACTGACACACAGCCTTCCTAACGCTCAGTCACAGGCTCCCTTCACAGCAGGGTCACCAAGGGTCTCTTCTCCCCAGATCTTTCAGAGTCATTTTTATCTCTCTCCCTCCAGAGGTGCATGCAGTACGTGATGGAGAGCTGCCTGTAATTAGCACTCCAGGGCTTGTGGTGTCCTGAGCCGTGTTTGCAGGCATGGTGGCTTGGCTTCAGCTTGACCTGAAAGGGGATTATTTCTTGCTGTGTCACAGCCACTCCTGGCTGAGTAAGAGGAAATCCTGAATAATCTCTAGTGTTATTTCTGAAGAGAAGGAGCATGGGAAGTGGGAAGATGAAGAAGTACTGATAACACAGGTGAGATGCTTTTGGTGAGGGTATTACTGGAACATTGCCTATTGCGTAATCATCCCCCAAAACACAGCCACCTGTCACTGAGCACTCTTACACCATACCAGCCACAGCCACTCCACAAGCATGGCACACGCTGTGTACAAGCACGCTAAGTGCACACAAGGAGTGATGTGGCCAAAGGTGTGTTTCACAAGCACATGGCATGCATCCCACAGCCAGGAACACACACAGCCTGGCCTGTGCCCTAGGGTACATATGTCCTAGGCTTGTGCAGGGTATATCCTGAAAGGTGCACACAGCTCATTCACAGATCTGCTCCAGGTACTGCCCTCAGCTTGAGCTCAGCACACAGCCTGCTGCTCACAGCTCAGGTGGATGTGGGTAACCATGGACCCATCCATGCACCTGAGCACCCTTGGTCCTGATCTTTCACAGCCCATACCCCCACTGCAATGCGTTCCCTCCCCAGGCCCTATTGCAGAGGGAGGTGTACACCTACCCTGGCAAACACTTCCCTTCTCATATACTTTCCAAACTAGACCCAAGGGGAAGCAGCTGTTCACAAATGCCTGAGCTCTGGACATCACAAACCACTTTTCAGCATCACTGAATATAAACATACCCCTGGGTTCACACTACAGGCAAATCCACAGAGCCAGGAGTTCCTCAAAACCAGCCTCAACCACCACCTGGCCATGGACACCTTCAAGCACACAGCTGTCCTCACCCCACAGCTCTGGCACTGGCTTTCCAGGCACAGCAGGGAAGATCTCCGTTTCTCTCCATTTCTGGGGCACACACTCAAAGAAACACAAATCACAATGCAGCATGTTGAGCTTGAGGCACCTATTTCCACGCTGCAAGTGGGCAATGCAGCTCCTGAGCAGCCCTCTACAGCCTCTGGCTGCATGTCCACACATGTGAGCATCCTTGGGCATCCTCAGTCATGCAAACTGCAAAATTCCAGCGGGGACATTCAGCAGGGAGGACACAGTCTCCTCCTTCCAATTTATGGCTGCTCTGGATCTGCCCACTCAGACAGGACAGACATGGCTGATGGGCATGATGGCCCAAGCACTCTGGCAACCTAAAGCAGCGGTGCAGTGAGCAGTGGTGAGACCCCAAGGTAAAAGTGATGGCAGCTCTGATGGGCTGCATGCAGCAAAGCAATGCCTGAGGGACACTGTGAACTGCCACCCAAAAGGCAAACACGAGGTGAGAAATGTAATAACGGCAGGATTAAGAAGACAAGAGAAAAAGATTGTTTCCAGCCAGGTGAAGCACATCCACAGACCTGGCCAACATGCACATGCAATAGCCTGTGTCACACACTGCAAAGATCAGTGCTGCCCAGCGAGTGACACAAATATACAACATCCTTCCCCTTGCACTTCTCATAGAGCCAAGCTTCAGGCAGAGCAAGAAGTGACCTGCCACATGCTATACCAGAGACTGGAAAGACAACAATCACCTGCTCTATCCAGTGGCTTGACACAGGGAATAGTACTAGTAACATGCTATTAAACTGTAACTGGATCTTGGGAGGTGTTTCTCTTACTTTCTGTGTGTTCTAACCTGGATGACTAAGGGCTGACAATGGAGATACTGGGGAACTGAGCTCTGGTGCAACCTCACTTACTCCAGCCAAGTGTAACTGGCTGAACCTGATCTCTAGTTTCTGTTCAGCCCAATCAAGAAGGCATGGATTTACTGTACCTCTGGGTACCTCCCGATAGCTTGTTGGAATCACATCTGAAATGAGCAAATCCTGGCTGGTGCAGGACCCTGCCCTCTACCCATGACTCATGCAGTCATTTCCCTTCCCAGTAAGGAAGGTCAGTGCTGGGCGCAAGAGCTTCCCTCACAGACCAGAGTCACTGGTAAAGCCCTGTTCACAGCCATGGACCTGCTGCAGAGCCCTGCTGTGAGGGTTGCTGAAGAAGGCAAGAGGATTTCTGGGTTGTGAAAGCTAAAGTACGTTAAAATTCATTAACTACACGATGAGAGACTTGTACCGAGGGAGTTCCTGGAGACACCACGGCCGCCTCCTCATGCTCCTGACCCTAATGAGCCAGCTCCATCAAGCTGACACAAGCTTGGACAGCCGGTATCTGTACTGTGCTTCCCTTCCCAGCCCCAGCTGTCAGCCAAGCCAGCAGCTCTGGCACAAGGAGTCTCTCTCCCCACTGCCTCCTCCATGTGCTGTCTTTGTTCCCACTGGCGTGCTGCTCCCATTCCCCTGGGAACATGCCCCATTCATGACAGAGGTGCCTAGCAAGAGATGTGGCTGACCTTTGAGGCCCTGTCACAAACCAAAGCACCCCAGACCAAGCAAAACATGTCTGCACCCTCCCGTGGCACATGCTTGTTGGCCCATTGGAAATCACAGCAACACACCATGTCCTTGCATCCTCTGATACCCAGCTGAGGTGGACAAGGCTCCCTGCCAGGCAGTGCTCTTCCTGGGAGTCCAAGCCAAGGAACAAAGCACTGGTGGGCTCACATCCTTTTCCTGTTGAGGGTAGAAATACTTGGGATCTGTTGCACGAGGAGGAAGCCATCCCTGGTACTGAGGTGTCTACAGGGCTGTCTGTACCTCCAAACTAGGGTACACAGCACAGCCTCCATCGCTCCTGTCCTTCCCAATTCCCTCCTCAGCTCTCCCGCGAATGTGTTGTTTAAACCCATCCAGATCTTGTGTGACTTCATCATTCAGCCTGCGGATAAATGGGGCCTTGCTGGGTATACTCAAAAGGGCTAAAATTAAACACCACGGGACCACAGAAAATCTGAAGAACAAGGCCCTTCCCCAGGTCTGCAGCAAACCCCAGAAATGATGGAGCTTGTGCTGGGATCTTTCGGGGGGAAGCCCTCTCTAATGTCACAGCCTCCAGCACAAGCTGTCCAGCTCCTTCCCAGGCGGCCCTTCCTCCAGCTGTTCCTCTCTGGCCAGGCACAGCCGCCACATCCGCATCTTCACGACCCAGTACAGCCCAGCCCCAGAGAACAGGCAGACCCTTCACTTCCTCTCACTGCCAGAAAGCTGCTTAAATTCACAACACAAGCAGCCCGTGGGGCATGTCTGGCGTCCATCTGCTACCTCGGGCCTGGGCTTAGCACAGGAGTATCAGCAAAGCCACCCGCCCACCAGCATAGGAAACCAGCTAGCAAAGCACAACACGATAATGCAAACCAGCCTGTGTTCGGGCACACACGAAGCACTAACTCCTGCCCTGATCCCGCCGCCCCCCAGTACACAGACAAGGAATCACAGCACCAGCTAATATGACACACAGAACTATGTCGCACATCTCCCAGCTGTCCAACACCTCCTCTGCCCTGCTCCCGCAGGGGCTGCTCCCCTCCTTTCTGTCCCCATCACCTCTCCCTTACCAGCGTCTTTCTGCTCCTCTGCTCCTCAGAGGTCTCATCTTGTGCTGCACACATCTTTTCGGGCACCATCCTCCCCCTCCCCTCCTGTCCCTGCTGCTCCCTGGCTCGCACGGTGCTATAAATACATCCCTGTACCTTCAGCTTGGCTGGGTGGCTTCGCTGTGCCTGCGTCCGGGGAGAAAGCAGCCGCTCCACTAACCGCTCCTGAATAATGATCGAATCCATACCCGCGGCCGGCAGGACGGACAGCCACCGGCAGCCAAGGGAAAAAACCCCAACCCATGTGTTCCCTCCCAGCCTTCCCTATATCCATGCGGCAGCCCCCCCGCCTGCGCCTGCACACACACGCCGGGCTGGCCCAGCTCGCCTCGGCGCGGCGGCCCAGCGAGGCCAGGAGCAGAGGAGAGCCGAGGCGAAGCCCGGAGAAGAGAGCGGGCTCCCACGGCAGCTGCCCGGGATTTCCTGCCTCCGCCTGTGCTGCGGGAGGAGCCTGCCAGCAAGGACAGGACAAAAGCCACCGGCCAGAGCCAATGCCTCTAGCTCTGACAGCGTGCCGCGGAGGGGTTCTGCACGTACCGGACGCTGTCGCAGCCATCAGCCCGACTCCTTTTGTCAGATGGGCCGATGCAGCTGGAGGAGGTCTTGGATATCCTGACACAGGACAAAGGTTTGCTGCAAGGAAACCTGCTCTCAGCACAAACGTGCTGCTTCCAACTCCGTGGAAGGGTCTGAAGGGTTCAGAAAGCTCCCAAAAAACAGGGTCCAAACTGAGTCCCCAGATCCCTGTCCTGGTTGATATGTATCTGCCTCCACATGGCGCTGGGCCATCTGTTGTCTAGTCCAGGCTCTATTGCAGCCTCATCTCTAAATCCAACTGGGAGTAGCAGGTGATGTGTTCTGAACCTTAGAACAACCATTTAAGCTTTGAAGACATTTCAAAATAACTATCTGTGTATTTGTTAAGCATAAGAACACAGCCCAGCAGCAACCCAGCATGCACAGAAAAGTCATTCAAATCACAAGCCTGGGTTCTGAACCTACATGCAAGACATGCTTTCCAGCTTTTCTATGTGGCCACAGAGACTGAACAGGAATTTATCTGGAACAGACAACAGCTGATTACTTCATATTATCATATGATTCCAGGAACTGCTGGGTTACTATCACAGCACCTATAATAAAGCC
Source organism: Agapornis roseicollis (assembly GCA_002631895.1). Lineage (NCBI taxonomy): Eukaryota > Metazoa > Chordata > Aves > Psittaciformes > Psittacidae > Agapornis > Agapornis roseicollis. The sequence goes on along the minus strand of NDXB01001093.1, from coordinate 62,570 downwards.
ACATAAGATGACAACACTGGCGGTACCGGAGGAACCTGACACTTGCCACACTGGTTCCTGAGCAGCTTTCTGCTCACAGATGAGGAAGGATGCAGATCGCAGCCACACTCCTCCCTCACTTCCCAGAGCTCCCACTGCTTCGCTAGGGAGCACAGGTCTCCAGCAGTGGCTCTGCAGAGCAGCTGACCAGCAGGGCCTGTGCTGGTCACCCTTGGGCCACAACCAAGCACCCCAAGCCTGGCTGACACGAGGTTCTGCTACAAGGTACCAAGTTACTGCAAGGTCTCCAGTGGCCTCAAGTGTGTTGGGAGCTATGGGAGTGGGAAAGGCTTAGAAATACACCACATGCTTAAAAAAAAAAAAACCAAAGAAAAACAAAGGGAAAAGAACAGTGTTTTACCAATGCTGCAAGTCAAGGGAAGGAGACCCCAAAAGTTGCAGCCATAACATCCTAAAGACTGAGAAAAGTAAATGTAGGAGAACTGGAAAACACTCCCAGAGCAGCAAACCTCCTGCCATACAGCAGCTGTCACATCGCATGCAAGCAGCCTTTTCCCAAACCACCCTGCTCTGCCAGCAACATCCTTTAAATTACACCCATTGGGTTTTGTTCCCAACTGTTTCTGCATGCGACAGCCTAACAGAAGGCCTGGGCTGACAGCCAGGTGGCAGGAATCGCCACCTCTCAGAACATGTCCATGTTTGTCAGCTCTGCTCCTGCTTTGCAGCACTGCTCCATTCCTTAGGGAGCCAATAACCCTACATCATCCTCCCAGCCCAGTGGCAGGTCAGACCATGCTCACAACACTGTTTTTCTTCTTCCTAGGTGCAAAATACCTAATCCTTGCTTTCCTGGCTGGAGGACTCCACCACTGGGGTCTGCAGCTTGTGCATGACTGCAGTGGGCAGTCAGGGCAATGGTTTGTGGCACACCAAAGATGCATCCAAACTTACTTGAGGTAACACAGAGGTTTCACCAGACCTTCCATGCCACAAACCACAATGGCTGCAAGCAAACTGCCCTCTCCATGAATCCGCATGGGTTGGTAAACCCTTGTCCGAGGACCACAGGTGACATTGCCACCAACCACAAGCATCTTCCAAGGGCACATGGAGACATGTTGTGACCCCACGAGCCCACTGCATCAAACCAGAGCATTCTTCTGAGCTGGGATCACAGATGAAGTCAACAACAATTTGGTTGTGACAAAACCACAATGTTGTTTATTGCCACAGGAGCCACGCTGACAGTGCAGAGAGAACAAGGAGCTACTCTCAAACTCAGTCTTCCTCTGCCTCTCCCAACGATGCTCATCTTGGCTCTCCTCCTACCTAGAGTCACCCAACCAGAAATGATGGGCCAAGGAGGGGACAGATGTGTCCCTCAGACGTGCTGCATGGCACTCTAAGAGCTGTTGGCTCAGACTGGTCTGTATGTGAACTTCCAAAAGACAACCAAGCCAATCTTATTTTGGTCCTATCCTTTCTAATTGCCTTCCTAATTTCCATGCAGCTCCTGGAAAGGCCCAGTGTAAACCCTCCAACAGAAAAGCTGATGTATGATATGCTTACAAAAGGAAAAGTAGCACACAGGATACCTCATGTGTTGTGCAGCAGAGCTCAGCAGGGAAATGCACACCTTTGCCCTTTCAGGATCTAGGGCAAACCTAAAGGGTTTTCTTCCTTGGGCTAGTGAGCCATGTGCACCTCCAACCCCATCTCCAGGCAGGTGCCAGCAGCAGCAGCTCAGGAGTTAAACAAGCAGCAGAATCCAAGTTTCCGATTGTCAGAACCTGGCCCCAACCTGCCCAGCACTCAGCAAGGGAAATGCAGGCCTTTGCATCCACCAAGCCCCTCCCACTTCACAGACCAGCTCTTCTTTGTCAAACTGTGACAGTAGAAGAGAAAGACAAAAAATAATCAACAAGCACTGTCTGGGTCCTCCATGGTGCTGCCACGTTGAGCACTTGCTCACTAATAATGGGGCCAGGGCAGAGCTAAGCCATGCACCCACCCTGCTGCAACATCCCTCTCCTTTAGCTCCTTGAAGCCATCTGGAACAAGCACAGCCACAGGGCTGCTCAGGGCAGGAGCTGTAGCATGTGTAGGTAGAGCTGTGGCTGTGCACTAGCAGCAACAGAGCAATGTCCTACTTTTCCCTTTATTATAGGAGATTTCTAGCCTGCAGTATTGAAGATGGTTCTAGGAAGAGGAGAGAAAACACATTAACTGTGGGATTGGATGAAAACCCACAGAAGGCAAAATTCACCCCTGGGCAGCTGGCTGGAGTGTCAAAATGCTTCCTGAGAGCAGCACATGAGCCTTGTGAGGACAGGGGGGACAAACCCCCATGCTCACTCCACACACCAGCCCAGGGAACAAAGAATCAGGAGCTGTGCTTCAGCAGCAGCGTTAATTGAAGGCAGACACAGGGCTGTGCTATTGCACAGTCATTGGAGCTGGAAGCAATACACCCAGTTAAGGAAAACACCCAGTGCCCAGGACCTGGCAGCACGGATGGGCAGAGATCAGCCACAGGGAGCTCAGCAAGGTGGAGAGAGGTGGCTGCTAACATGACATGCGAGGAGCAAAACCAACACAAGGATGAGCACGGAGAGATCAGCACAGATCAGAGATGGGGGCAGGGAGAGGAAATTTTGTTCCTGGCTAAAATTACAACATCCTGGCCAGGTTCCAGTTACAACCACCACAGTCCTGCACACCTTTCTCCCCACAGCCCTCTGCTCCCATCAAAGACACTTTCACCTCAGCAGCTTCCACACTCACTCTTTGGCATGCCCTTAGCCAAGATGCTCAGCCTCCTGGGATGCCCAGAGGGATACAGACTGAGTGTTGCCACACTGATGCAGCTGAGACATCCATCAGACAGGGGCACAGACACATCTTTTGGCCTCAGAAATACACTGAAATACTGACGGCAATGTGAGCTCACTGTAAGCCCAAGTCACCTGGCTCTTCCACTCTACTGCTATAAGCAGCAATATGAATGTAAAGCTGATCCAGGTCCAGGTATGAAAGGCTCTCCCCTCACATCAACCAGACATCCAGGGGAAGGGGAGTGAGGGAAAACAGCACCATGGAGGGAGACAGAACCCCAGCTAGCTCAGAGGAGAGGCAGGGGGGCTCTTTTCTAACAGAGATGCTATGTCTAAAGACTGCAGTGCTCAGGCTCAATGCCTGGTGAACAGCCAGAAGCGTGTCATGGAACACAGCCAGGAAACAGGGTCCCATCAGGGATGCACCCACCCAGCCTGGCCTGCACAGATAACTGCTGAAGCTCTGCATATCCACAGCTCAGCAGGGCCAGCATCATCACATCACAACAGCATTTATATTTTCCTCTGAAGCATATAAAGCTGTTTTCAGAATTCCCTATTGAAGGGATATTTGGTTCCTGTCTGTTTTCTACCAGGATGAGAAAGGCAGTTCCAGTTGCTCAAGTCAGATGAGAGCAGCAGCAGACAGTAAATACATCCCCAGCTTGGACCGTGGCAATGAAGGCTGAGGAGCTGCAGGTGTCTTCCCTGTGGAACCACAGCCGGGACCCTTCATGGCTCAGTTCCCACCTTTTCTTCCCACTGCTTCCTCTCCCACTCCATGGAAAGTCAGTGCAGACTTCAGACAGAGGAATCTCATGACTATCACAAGGTTTCAGCTTTGCTGCTTCATCACCAGTAAAGCTGCACACTCACCCTGAGGTTCCTGAGGAGCTGACCCNGGAGCTGCAGGTGTCTTCCCTGTGGAACCACAGCCGGGACCCTTCATGGCTCAGTTCCCACCTTTTCTTCCCACTGCTTCCTCTCCCACTCCATGGAAAGTCAGTGCAGACTTCAGACAGAGGAATCTCATGACTATCACAAGGTTTCAGCTTTGCTGCTTCATCACCAGTAAAGCTGCACACTCACCCTGAGCTGACCCAAGGGAAAATGCTTTGCTGATCTGAACTCTGATTAATTTCACCTTGAACTTACAAGCAAGGCTCTCTATAAGTGGAGCATCAGAGCCCTGACTCTTCAGCTGGGCTTCATCCTTTGATGCTCAGATAAAAGCAAGATACCAGAGCATAAACACAGAAGTCCCAAAGCACTGAATTAATCTCCTGTATGTACAGTGCCACAAAGCACAGTCAGCAACCAGATCTCCTGGGTTTGCTTTTACCTATCCCACAGGTCAAGCTTTAATTTCCGCTCTAGGATCACTGCTGCTTTGTCACATAATCCCTCCAGAAACCCAGCAAATTCCATTTTAAAGGTATTTGTGCTCCTTGCTTCCACTTGAAGTACCTCATGCTTCCCTCAAGCACTGAGTGACCCACATGATGCCTGCACTTCCAGCTCTGAAAAAGGACCAACGACCATAAATTGCCTCTTGCTCTTTTAAACTCCCTCTGGAGCAAGTTCACAGCTCTTGTCACACCCAGCTCCTCCGCACAGCATTTAGGAGCATCTGCAAAATGTACCCAAGTGGGCAGACATGGGGCTGGCTGGAGCTCTTCCACAAAGCGCCTGATTGCTCCCCTCTCCAGAGCAGTGCAGGAGCCACCGCCTCCAGCCAGCTCTTCCCTGGTGCGGTACCGACTCGTTCCACGCGAGGGAGAAGCTGCCCGCAGAAGAGCGGAACGGGCACAGGCCAGCTCCCACAGCGGCTTCCCCTGACCAGGGCCAGCCAGGGATCAATCCTCAGATCGAACCTGCAACCCTCGGTGCTTCTGCCTGACACAGGGTCACAGGCACTGGCACCTCCAACTGCAAACGCATTCGAAACCTTAGCAAAGGCCAGAGGTTTCCAAATGTAGCCAGGAGGAGAAGCCAGGCGGTGCAGGAAGGTCTGCACTGCTCATCATTCCTGCAGCACAAATCAGGCTTAAACAGATTCACTGCCTCTCATCTCAAAACCACAGCTCTGAAAAACAGAGAGGCAGGGCAGAGCCCTGCCAGATCCAAAAAGCCAGGAACAAGGAATGACTGGGACACAAACAGGCACATATTGCTCCATGGCACGGAAGCTGGCTGGACTGGGAAGCCATTTGATGGGACATGGTGGAAAATAATGGTGAAATGGAAGAGCACTGCTTCTCCAGCTCTCAGATTCTCCATCCAAATGACAAGAACATCAGCAGTTTTGGAAGCTCCTGATACACATTGACATACATGAACAAAAAGAGGTTGGGGACAGGATCCTACAGAAGGTCCACTTTAAAGTTATAGGTAGTGGTCCCAATCCTGCGATCCTTACTCACCGAGTAGTCCCTTTGAAATAGAGACGACTGCTCATGTGAGTAAGGGATGCAGGATCAGGCCTGTCTACCACAGAGGATGAATCCTGAACTGGAAAGGACATCATGGCCTTTGAGCATTGTGAGACACTCACTCCTGGTCCAAGGGTTTTGCTAGGAGACACTCCAGACTGAGGCACCACACCTGCAAACAGCTCATCAAGCACAGATCATGGGTAGCAAGGCAGTGGACAAAATAAGGCTGGACAAGGGATGCTCCACCCAAACAGGGATGGCTCTTGGTTCACCCTCAGCATGCCATCTCACAGATACTCCCAGCTCTGTGAGGAGACTTTTCTTAACCCTGCTGTGCTCCCAGCAGGCTCCTGAAAACAATGTTGGGAGAAGGAAAGCCAACAGTCTTGGGTCAGCTCCCAACCTCTGTCTGTGTCTCCCAGCTACAATTAACATAACTTTAGGAGTAGCTGATGCCCACAAGAGAGGAGAATAAGCCCAACTCTTAGCTCACCAGATTATTTTTAATACCACTAGTTAAGGGGGAAAAGGCAGCTCTCTAAAGCAGCCTCTAGCCCTGGGAGGCACCCAAGGAGTGGGGAAGCCAGTCTGTGTGAGGAATAAGGTCTGAAGACTGCACCCTTCAAGGCCAGACAGATTGCTGCTTTCCATGACAAGGAGGTAGAGGCGCCTCCTCATTTCGAGCAGGTCTCCATCCAGCGCTCAGACCCCCAGACTCCAGCCTCTTACCCTCCCTCCCTGCTCTCAGCTGCCCCAGCACTGACACTGCACCCACACTGCAGTACCAGAGAGCACAGTGGCAACAGCTGAGTATGACACATGTGCACAGGGACTTCCACCTTCCCTTCCTCGCCCTTGGGCTTGCACCACCATCCCACCCAACTAAGAGGAGCATGCTGACAGTGCTGAGCATTTATCCTCCTCCCTTTGCACCTGCACAGCTCTGCCCATGCTCCACCAAGACAGGACACAACTGTACCCAGCTGCAAAGCGCTGCCCCTTGGAGCCCAGCACAGGCCAGAGCCCCTGATAAACACAGCTAGGTAGCTTCCAGTCTCACCCGGCTCCCCATGATGAGCATTCAACCACCTGCTATCCCAAAGGGGACCCCTGGGAGCCTGTTTCCCAACCCTGCCATACAACCAGGTCTGTGTAAACCTCCCTGCCCACGTCAGTCTGCCCAGGGCTGGGCCCTGCATCAAGACTAGCATCTGTCTTTGTAGATGGATAATTAAATTCCCTTTCCATTTCCTCTTTCCTCCTGATGGTTTCTGTGGCTGGCAGCTCCCCTGCAACCCTGCACAATCCAGCAACATTAGTCAGAGAAATTCTGCTCCCTTCCTCCCCTGGATGTTGCTCTTGATTCAATATAAACAGCAGAAGGAACTGCACAACAGCTGGAGCTGCAGAAGCATTTGCCCTTTCCAGGCTGGCAAACACACCTGCACCCTGCGCCTTCTCCCCAGGTAACACGGCTGATGTGTGTGATTAAAATGAGCACTATGTTCCTGGCAATTGGAAGCAATTAGCTAATGATCAGGAACATGCAATCAGCTGGATTGGGGTTGCAGCACACCTCAATTTATGAGCCATGGTGCAAAACACCCCATGAGGGTAGGGCCTAAAAAAGCCCATCAGCAATGGTGTGAGATGCTCTCAGAAAAAGATCATTGAGCTCTCCTGCAGAACACCTGAGGAAGGGGTGGAGCAACAGTGAAATTGAGGTAAATCAAAGAGCTGTTTCTCAGAGCTCCCACAGAAGGGAAGGAGTGTGTGACCAGATGAAGTATCCACACAGATCCACACAAGATGTTTGTCTTTCTCCCTGCCACTAAGCAGTGGCTTTCTTGGAAGCAGTACTGGTACCTGAAGCCTTTGATGGTGGCAAAAGCATTCCCAGGACCTGCAGAAACAGACACACACCATCTCTACCTGACAGAGGACAGCAGAGGAGGAGTTATCCTGCTGGGATTTACAGCTCCCCTCACAAATGTTCAGATTGAGGTTTTCAGAGATGATCTGTCAATTTGAACCTCTTGTACCCTGTAACACTCTTGTGTTCTCCACAGGCAATGTCCTGAGCCCAGGCAGAGCACTGCAGGTCTCACAGCCCTCCATCAGGACCTCCAACAGCTCCACATCACAGCCTGGGCTGTGTAGTTTGACTCTCCACATGGCTGTAAAACCCAGCCTGCCACCTGTCCCAAATGGATGGGACTTCAAAAAGACTTTTAGAAGATTTCATGAGCTTGCTGCTGGCTCTCTCTGCTCCCAGATACATGTCAGCCCTCTGCCAGCTGCCCACCAAGCACTGGATGGAGCATTCATACTGGCTCCTTGTACCCTGCCAGTGCAGACACCAAGGCTGTGGCTGGGGAGGATACCAGCAGAATGATCAAAAAGGGAATCAAGATATGCTCTCCAATGCCTTTCTCTCCCATCTTCCCTCATCTCCTTGCTCCAGCAAACACCAAGCCTATTTACACCTCTGCTGCACAACTCACCACTTCTCTATGCCCTGCAGCGTGACTGGAGATTCACATTTTGGTAAATGCTGTGAAAACTTGAAGTCACATAACATCTAAATCAAACGGTGCTGCCAAAAGCAATTTAAACAACATTTCTTCCAAGCTGAAGAGTAATAGTCAGAAACTGCTGAATGGTGCTTCTCCTTATCAGAGATGCTGACCAGTAGGGAAAAAATTACAATAGTCAGTCTGAATTTATAGTGAAACACACCAAAAGATCTTCTTGGATCAAGAAATATCTGGCTCAGTCTTAACAGAGATTGTGCCAGATACCAGAGAGCTACCCATACCCTTCCATAATGCAGGTGTGAAATGCAAGGTCTGGAACACACACCAAGGAGTGATTATAAATACAGATTATTTACCAAGATGGGTGAACACTGACAGGTTCTAATGGTCCTTTGCTACCCAGATGAACACCCTGCCTAAGGCTGCTACAGGTAACACCACAGCTTGCTGGCCTGGGAGGCTGGCTCTGCAATTGCAGTGTTCTTGCAACAGAGAGGCAGTAAGAGGCAGCCCAGCACAGGGCCAGCACACCCCGCCAGTGCCACAGCCTTGGGCTGCCTCAGTTCAGTCCCAAATTTCATTAGCAGTTTTGCAGCAGTGAGAGATTCCTACTAACCACTGAGATGATGCTATCTGTTTCCACTTACATGCTGGCTTACAGGAGCAGCTAGAGTAAAGGACTCCAGAGAGACTTTGCTCTCCTGAGCACACAGGGACTGAACAGCAGCTGCTGGGACAGACACAGCCTGAATTCACCTCCCCAGAGCAGCCTAGTACTTCCTTTCTGTGCAAAGTACACACCTGGGAGGTACAGCAGCCCTCCCACTTTGGTTCTCCTATCAAGCTCCATCATACACCCATTCACAGGCCACTTCCCTACAGGCACAGAGAACTTGCTCCCAACAGACATCACAAGTTCACTGACTTATTGCTCTGTACAGCACCACAGCAGAGGAGGGGCTGACTAAGCTGTTCCCACATCTCTTGGTCTGTCTTCTACAAAGCCAAAAGGAATTTGCCAGTGATAAGACAGCACCCCAAAATCAACATCTACCAGGCTTCCTTTCCTTCCTTTTTACTTTCTTTCTTTTTATATCAGGGTCCTGTAGAGATCACAGTGTGCAGAGAAATCCTTACCTAGACACCTTTTTCATGTATTCATTTTTATGTACACACTGCTTGAGGCAACCACATATCCACCTGCCCCAAAAAGGGCAAGATGTATCAGCAGTGTCTGCATAGTCCTAGCCTGCACAAGAGTACAGAGCAGACACTGGACATCAAAACAGCAGCATGGGAGCGTCCAGGTGGCTTCTGAAAACAGTAGCAGGAGGAAAGGGATAAAGAACTGGGACACCTTGTGTGGGGAAGGCTAAGGAAGCATTGGCCTTGCCTGGCAGCTGAGCTGCAGGACTCTACCACCTTGTTTTACAGGTCATACCTGCCTTGGGAGGGAGAGCAGTCCTCTTGCTCAACAGGAGCTTTCATGGCTTGAAACAGATTGCTTAATCTTTGGCAGTTTGAGTTTGGCAACTACCCTCTTCTTGTGGTTGCTGCTTCCTCTCTGAGCACACACAGTTTTCAGAGGCAGAATAAACATTATGCTCCTCCTAGCCTGCTCCCTGGGCTCTGCAATTCCCTTCAACAACTCCCCTCGGAAGAGCTGGTGCTTATGGTGGATTCACAACCACAGCAGAGTGGCAGAAGATGCACTAAGTTCTCCTTTCCATCCCAACAAAATAGTCCTGCTTGGAGGGAGCTGAATTGCATTTTCCTGTAGAACAGTGCTCTTCGGTGAGAAAGGATGAAATATCAGGACATACCATGAACAAAATGCAGCAGCACACTGTGATACCACAGTAGTAACAACCAGCTGGACAGAACTGCCATAAAATCAAAAGCCTACAGCATCCTACACAGCTTCACAGAGGGGATTCCCAACATGATCCTATCCTACTGTCTCAATCCCATTACCAGCTCCTCAGCCTGTCTGTGGTTTTTCTTACACCACCAGCCACAATGCCTGGAGAGAGCAGCTCTGAATCACCCATCAGGCACCTCCTGAAGCACAGACACACTCAGCTCCACACCACCACAGCACCGATGCTGCAACCAGAGATGAGCAAGTGGCCAGACCTCAAGTTCATTCTCAAACACCAGAAAGGAGAGCTTTCTCTGCAGCATATCACCCTGTAACAAGCACATCTAGCGTAACAGTGCAAGCATAGGAGCTGCCCTCACTTCCCCAGTTTGCCTTTGCTTTGTTGTTATATATCGACAAGCAGTCCTACTCAGCTCTGAACTTCTCCAGGAGACACTTCTCTTCAGAGCCCGTTATAGTGACACTGCTACCCTGGTCCAGTACAGCCCTGTCCCAGGCACCCTGGGGACACATACACATTGCAGGGCACACCCACAGCTTGTACACACACAGCTTCAGGCCACACACACTGCAGAGAGCAGCCCAGCTGCTGAACACTTGAGAGGCCAGGAGAGTCCTGCCTCCTGCAGCCCACTGGGCACAGCCATGCTCAGGCAAGCAGAACCTGTTGCAAAGAACCTCCCACAGCAAAGAAAGAACCAGCACCTCTGCCACCAGCCTGCTGGTTAGCTCTGAACTGGGGGGAGGCCCTGAGCAGTGCAGCGGAGCTGGGCACAGCACCCCACATTAGCATCCCAGCTCCAGAGCTGACAAACCTCCCACCGAAGGCAGTGCCTGGCACAAAGGCTCCTTTCTTCCCGACACACGAGCCCTTTCCAGGCTGTTGCTCGAACACATCATCTTTATTGTGCCCTCCTGACTTGAGCAACAGGCAGGGCTCAACAGCCCCTTTCTGGGATGATGCTGGAGCTCACACACAGGAGGCTGCAAACGGCAGAGGACTGCCAAGGTCTTGAGCTCTGCAAACCAGTGAGCACTGGCACTGTGTGTTCTTCACTACTGACAGCAACAAAGCCCTCTTCAATGACCTAAACCCCTTCTCACAGATGTGGCAGAGCTCCTGCACCACCCAGCCAGCCACAGTCACCTGCCACTGACTCCACTGTTGTGGGCAAAGCTGTGGGATGCTGAGCAGAAAGGACATAAAACACATTTCTGTGCAAAATCCCTTCTTGTCCATGCACTTTCAGATTGTTCCATTAGGTACCAGTATGGAGACAACTCTGAAGTGGGAAAGGAGGAAAATGGGAGTGTAAACTCTTGCCCTTATTGTGACACAGACATGGTGGGATCTGTTTGCAGTCCCTACTCCCAGTTGAACCAGGAAGAAAGGCAGGAGGGCTGGGGGAACTCTTGCTAGATCCCATGAATGGTTAAACTCTCCCTATTTAGCAGTGGTGGAAGGGAATTTATCTTCAAGCAAGTCTTAATACCACCTGTGATGAGGCCAAGAGACACACAAATTCCTCCAGTGAACTTATCCCCTCCTATAATGTCTACCAGCTACAGGGAGTCTCCTCCACTGCCACAGGGCCATGAGAAAACACTGCTTTTATTTTCCCACCCACAGCTTGCCACAACCCAGCATCTCTTCAGCTTGAGCTCAAGCCAGAAGACAGCTAGGTTTAAGGCAAAGTGGCTGGACTTCCCAATAAGGCTTGTGAGACAGCACTTGGAAACTGTCCTTACTGGAGCATGCAGGCGTTCACTGAAGTTCAGAGCTGTGCCTGGCAAAGCAGCTCCAGCAGCTGGGGAGACCAGCAGAGTCCAAGGACTCCAGGCTCCAATGGTGCCAGAGAAAATCTTGGTCACCTCAGCAGCAGACATCAAGGCAGGAGGGAGAAGGGCCCTCTACCACGACAGGAAGGAGAATTCACCGGCAGCTTCAGGTCTCCCAACCTCCTCGCCACTGCCTGGGACCTGGAGCTGAGTCCCCAGCTGGTTCCCACCCCATACTCCCAATCCTCAGTGCTCCTACTGACATCTCTGCTTCTAGAGATCAAAGCCTCCAGAAGGGCCCTGATCACCTTTTCCACTGATCCACAGGGCCCTCACATACAAAGACCCCAGCAGGGACTCTTCACATCTATTCACATACCTTCAGCACCTTCCTGCACCCACACATGGTTGCACTGAGCATGTCTTCCAGCTGAGCACAGCTCAGCACCCTGCAGGACAGGCCAGGAAACTGCTCTGATATGTACTATTTCCAGGCCTTTTATCCAGCTGTTTTTTGGACTCTGTTCTGTCTTCTTCCTACTCCCCACCCCACTCTGTGTGAGCATGTAGAAGGATGAAAACAGAAAGATAAAAACCTCCACAGCCATCCCCACTTGCACAGCCACACCACTTGGCAGTAGGGTGCTGCCCCTCAGTTGTGGGGCTGGGGAGCACCATGCTACAGCCCAGCACCCCAGAACAACCACTTCCTTAAGCAAACACATGGGGCTGGTTCCCAGCAGTGATACTGCTCCTCTATGGAGCTGTTCCCTCCACCAGCACAAAAGGGAACACATCACACCCCTGATGCCACCCTGCAAAGGTCACAACCATTGGGGAGAGCAGCACAAGCAGCCTTGAAGTCCTGGTAATTATGGCAAGATGCCAGGACCTCTCGGTTGGAGCTGTGTCTTACCAATGCCCACACTCAGGGGGCTGGCAAGCTGCAGGAGGCCCTGGGGGGAGATCCTACCACACACACACCAAGAGCCCTCTGCTGAGCAGGAAGCAGAGGGCTCTCCCAGGAGCCTCGTGCCTCGCCTCTGCTGTTCAGCATGGCTTAAGCTGTGGCCATGGCTCCAAACGCTGCTCCACCTCAGAGCTGGAGACGGATGAGGTCATCTCCAGTCTGAAATCACTTCCGTTCTCAAACTGCTCTCGACTGTGCCACAGATTAAAGAGTGGGATGGGTGGGGAGGGAAACCCAAATCAGTGGAGCATGTTCCCCATTAACAGCTCAACACTTCATTAATCTCTGCCTCCCAGTAAACAGCCATCCGAACCCCCCACCCTCCCTTCTTCCCCTCCCTGCAAGAACAAACCTGGCAGGGACTGCTTGGAGTTAATAGCAGGGTATGGCACAAGCTGCATAGGATTATACTCAACCCCCAGCTCCCCAAAGCCAACCCAAGCAGAGCAGTGGGGAGAAATCACAGCTTGGTGCTGTCAGACTAGCCCAGCCACACCACTCCACCTTGTGCCCAGCTCCAACTGCTGGTCTCCAAATGCCTGCACTACAGCAGCCCAGCTTTCCACACACACACATAGTGTTGGAAATGGTTTGTACTGGGCAGCTGACCATGTCCATGAAGCACTGAGAACCAGCATCACAAGCTTGCGGCCTCTACAACAGCCCCATTCTCCACTGTCCAAGTGGCCACACTGGCCAAGGCAGCAGCAGGATTTTCCTACCTGGATCAGGAAGTATTTGACCCAATGCCTGAAGAACCAGGCTGAACAAGAAGGATGGAAATTCAGGTCACCAGCGCAGGGGAGCCCTAAGGAAAAGAGGCTTGCAGCGGTCACATTTGGCCAGAAGAAACCAGACTGACAGTTCAGTAGCATAATTTTAAAAACACATTGACCACAGATGAATCAGTGTCTCATTCTTGGAAGCACTAAACCAACCACAGTATCCAACAGTGCCTCAAGCAGTAACAGCCAAGACACATCACTGTCACACAGCACCCTCCTACATGGTCATGGGTTTTTAACCCTCACCACAGATTTTGCTCTACACAGGAAGGCACTGAGCTTTTGTGGGTCTCTTCCAGAATTCTCAGTCTCACTGCAATGGCAGCCATTGGATGGGGCCATTTTGTCAGCAATTACAGCTGCTGTGATCCACATGTTGCTTGGACCAAGTCCAACTGCAGCCCATGCACATGGCCTTGGCCTCACTTGTGCCACAGCAGCAACTGGCCAAAGCAATACTGGGCATGGTACCTTCTCAGTACCATGGGGTAATGGGAGCTATTGCAAAAGAAACAGATAAAGAAGAAAGGGACAGAGTATTCTCAAGGGACAGAGCATGCTCAAGCGTGCAGCTATGGGTCACATACTGCATACTGTTAGGACTTTCTCAACCACATGGAAGACTGGAAACCAGAACTATGTGCAGTGCCATTCACGTCCTAGCTTCTCTGGATCATATGCCACCCCTAGGGCTGAATAGCAGCAGTACAGCATGACTGCTTCTCCCAGAGAGCACCTTGCTCTTGAGCCTTTTTCCAGATGCCAGTCCTGGATACCAAACACCAATAACTTAATAAAAGCAAAAGCTTCAGCCCTTCTAGAAGCAGTGAGCTCCAGGGGAAGGAACTTCTCAGATCCAAGCATCAGGTGCATACCTGGACTGTACAGGTGGTTCCTCTTCAGCACAGACTAGGAATAAATAGCTGTGGGACAGCTAATTTTCAGTAAGGGAAGCAGCAGGCTGCTTCCACATGGCTGCATTCCACCCATTCTGGCTTCCCACCTGTAAGTTGGTAAGATGCCAGTAGAAGTCAAGAACAAAGTGAGGACTCAGTGAGGAAGCAAGTGTCCAACAAGCAGCTTACCTTGTCAGAGAGGAGACACAGACCTAGAGGCCAGCACCTGCTAGCTCCCAACAAGAGAGCTCCAACAGCAATGACCTGAGCAGGGTGTGCTGCACACTCCACTGCCCTGAGAAACACCAACCACTACATGGAAGGAACAGGTCTGAAGCTGAACATTTGGGCTAAGGGGATTCCTGAGGCTCAAATGCCTCTGGGAAGCTTCACTTGTGGTACGACTGACTCACAGAGGAGTGGAGCCACTCCTTCACCAAAGTAGCTGCTATGTATCCCTAAAAATCACGGCCTCCAGACAGAAATGCATCTATACAGAGGTGTTATGTCCTGGGCTTCAGTTTTAAAACAGCAACGAGGAGAACTAAACACCTCTAAAACAGCAGTGAGAAGAACTTCACTACGGGCACCCACACCTGGCCTGACTGGGCCAGTGATACCTGCCAAGTCCTCAAGGACCATGGGCTAGAAGGCACTGAGGAAGGGTTGTGCACCTGCACAATCTGCACCCAGACACCCTGGAGAGCTCTGAGCCACACTGTCTCAAAAAATCCCCCAACAACACTGTCTGTAGGAGACTCTTGCTCGCAAATAGCTTCACACTTTTCCAGTACTCAGTTGCTCCTTGTGTGCAGGAAAGGACAGCAATTTTACCTGCAAACCACTAGACATGAATAATCCTGCAAGTGAGAGCAGGCATGCACTAACACTCCTGGTTTTCCTAAATGTTGTTGTTGATTTGCTTGGGTTTGGTTTTGGTTTTAATTGCTCAATTTACAAGTAAAAGCCATTCAAAACTGAAGGCAAAGGCTTCTGTCAGGGCAGCTTAACAAGAATCAGACTGTCCTGTATTTGAGGAACACACAGATATGATACAGATAAACACACAAAACCATACCCTATGTTTTCCAAAACACAGATCCACTGAGGGATTGTTGAACATTCTGAACAGCAAGTTCAGAGGATACAGAAGAGATGCTGTGAAATCATTAATGTATTAACAGCAACAGAAAAAAACTCAATTCAAAAATCCCCTCTCTTCCCAGGCACACCAGGCTTCCTCTATGCAAAGGAATTCCACAGACGCAAGGACATTAGTGCCCTGGAAGAGTTAGAGATGACGAAGGTTGTATTTTCCTTTTCCAGCAATACTTGGGTTTAACTATATAAACTGTTCCCCTGGGAGCAGGTCCTATTTCACTGTTTATGCAAGAGCCTCAGAATTGGATTTTAAAGGTGAAAGTACCCACTCCCAAACTGCAGGAGCACAGTCAATACAGATGTTCATCTTGCTATAGCAAACAGCTTCTTCATTGCGCTTCTCAAATTCTTTGCCCCGTCACCCACTGCCACATCCACAAAAAGCAGGGCATAGGAGTTCACCCAGGCAAAGATGGCCTTGATTATCAACACTGCAAAAGGTAAGAAGGGATGTGCAGTAGGCAAGCCTGCATGAACTTTTCATGCTGTGACAAGTCTAGGTGAAGCAGAGACAGGCACATGGGATACAGAAGCATCCAGCCTCAGGGTAAAGCACTGCCTAGCTCTCCAGACCTGGATTTGTCATTCAGGGCATGGATTGCAACCAGCTCCCTGAGAGCACATCCCCATGTGCAGGGCACTGAAGTAGAGCACAAAAGCAATCCGACCCTAGAAGAAAACTAACAGAGTGCCTGGATCAGTCAGAAAGCAGCACAGCTAGTGTGATGAACAGCGACTGCCCACTAGCTAGCTGCTGCCAAGTACACGCACAGGAGTTCATCCACCTCCAAAGAGGACAGTTCTCAAAAGCAGTAAGGTGGGACGAGATATTAGGAGCACTGATCCACAGTGGAGCATCTCTGCCAAGTAGAGTCCCTAAAAAAGAAGCAGCATTGTAGAAATTTCAGTTCCAGTAAAGAAACCAAAATGTTGGATGGGAATCGCACTCCTGAGCATGGCTGTGAGCCTCTCAAAGCCATTTCCACAGAGCTACGGTTCTCACTTATTTTTTTGAGACAAAGATGAAAGGGCCATTCAGAGCAGCCTGGAACCTACCTCCTACAGTATCTTCCCAGTTATTTTCCTTTGCCAATCCCTTTCCTGGATCTAATCCATGGACCACAGCACATGAAAGGCAACTGTAAGCCTGGCACCAGGTGTGTAAATTCCTCTGCAGAGCCAGCCCATGGGAGATGGCAAGAGCTCTTGCTACACAGCAATTTGTATCAGTCAGAGTGATGGCAGGGGGAGAACAGTGGCAAGGCTGCTCACCAGAGCTAAATTTATAAAAACACAGGATGTGCTCAGCTCCTCTCAGTTTCAAAGCACTTGGGCACTTTCATCTGTATTTAAAGAAAGCTGGGCCTTTTCATATTATTGCAAACTGCCTAAAAAAATTTGCCTTTAAAATAACCCTATTGTACAATGGCCTTTGTGGAAAAGCTGATGTTTCATCCTATTGCCTTTCATCTCCACACCACCAGCCCAGACCAGAGGAATGTGTCAGCTCCTTGGTTAATCCAGAATACACCGACAAACTCAGAGGCACTGCAAGCAGGATCCACTCATTCAGGGCTGGAACAGCCTGCAGTTCTGGGATGGCACAAGGTGAAACTGCAGGTCTGTGGCTCAGGGAGGGCTTAGCAGACACCATCATCATGCAAACACTCAATAACCCTGCCACCGTGCCATGAAGCTCCATTGAGCTTAGCACTAGGAGCAAGAATATCAGAGCTGCTGTTAGGATCTTCCCATAAAGGCACAGGGTTTACAACCCAACTCTGCCATTTTGGCAGATTTCGTCAGTGATAATTCAGTATAAAATACTGCAGCCAGACCTGCGACCAGGACAGACCTGCAGTACTAATATTGTCCTGACAAAGTCTCAGAGATGGTGTTTTCTACCAGATTCAAAAGTGCCATTTTTCCTCTTTCCTCATTAAAAATCACAGCCTTAGAAACAAACTTTAGCATCCAACTGCACTGCTGAAAACAGAGAACAAAGCCCTAAACATTGCAGAGGGTCATTAAAGGACACACATTCTAAATCATATTGCCCACTCCTCAGCAAATCCTTTCCACCTTAAGATAATTTTTCCCCTGAAAAATTGAGTAAGAAAGCAATCACAGCAGATTAGTGCCCCAAGCTGAGTAACTGATACTACTGCATCAGGGAAACAGCTCAGCCATAATGGACAAATTGGGTTCAATACTTCAACCGAACAATAATTTCAATTCAACAACTCAATTCAACAATAACTTCTGTTCTTTGCAGATAACACTGCTGTGACACTGGTTTTGCTGCCACTTCAGCATTGATTTCCACTATAAAGTTTATCAAATCAGAGTCATCAATATAATTCTACTTGCCATGTAACAAAACTGTTAACAGCAACTCATTAATACAGTCCTGATCTAAAGGAACAGGTAGTTGTAAACTCCTCTCTCTTGTAGTTTTTTTTTCAGTGGTATTGCTGATTTCATCTATTTCTTTCTGAGTTCCACCTGAATATAACAAGAATAGTAAAGTGCATGAGGTAGAAGGTAGGAGATGTTAACACAGCAGACACTGGAAGAACAAACTTTGTGAAAATGTCTCCTTTGAAATTATTATAACGAATTTTGGAAGTCAGACCACTGAATCTGTCCTAAAGAAGGTATTAGACAAGACAAAGTAACTTGACTGTAAATGCTGTGGTTGATGGACACACAAAGAGCAGCAATACCTAATGTTGGAAAGAACCTGGAAGCAATGGAGTGGAAAAATGGCATTTGCTGGATTGTGTTTTCTTTAGAGTCAACCCAAAGGAAACGGAAACAGCCACACAGGTAAGATGGAAAAGCAAGATGGACAAGGAACACTCAGCTCAGTCAACAGGTTAGCAGATAGCCAGCACCTTCATGCAATGTCAGCTCAAGTGACAGCCACAGCAGGCCAAGAGTAACTTGTCATTCACAGCCCTTTAACAAGAACAGAGTGCAAAATCAGATTAGATACCCATGAACAGCTCTTGGGACTTGCAGTACAGCATCAAGTCAAACCTTTGTATTTTTTGAGAATCCAAGGATAACCATCTCCAAACAAACCCCAGAACCAATGTCACATGTGGAACAGGAAGGAATTTTCTTGGGCTCACAGCCTAGGCTCTGATGTGCCAGCCCAAACATCTCTTGGTGTTTATTTTCTGAGATTTATTCTCTAGTCAAGTTTTGCTGTGGGCTCTCACCCCACTGCCCCTCACAAGGCCTGTCACAGATACGCTACATGTCACACTATATTGGCCAGATGTGGTAGGTTCTGAGTCCCGAAGCCCGAATGAAGCAGCTTAACCCAGAGATGTGGTTCTGTCCCTGATGTGGCTGTCCCTACAGCTCATCATAGCTCCATGTGCCCTCAGACTACACGAGGGCAAGTTCTTTTCCTTTTTATCTCCAGGCTCAAGAGGGTTGTAAAGATTTCTAACCCCCAGCACCAGGATGGCAGAGGTCTGGTTTTATGTGCACGAAAGAAACATGCTCCCTCAGCTGCACACCTCTGGAACACACTATTTCCACTGTACATGATCAAATCAATCAAATTCATGGCACAGCCTTAAGAAATTTTGATGGGACTCTTTCCTGATGTAATGTTGCCATAAGTGGGAAAATCAGTTTTTCTTTTCAGGCTCATTTCTAAACCATTGCCTTACAAATATGAAGCAGAATCTGCTTTTTGATGGAGAAAACACATGCTGGCCTATTACAGCGGGATGCCAGCAAAGAGGTGGGTAGATGCCCTAATCATTTAATTTTCTGACAAATAAGAATGATAGTTATTTGTTGTGAAGGAAAAGCCTTAAACCCCCAAGGGACAAGCTCTAGGTGCCTAGGAATACACATGGATTCACTGGAGCAACAATTTAGTTTATCCCTTGGGCATACACAGGGTGTCTGAGGAAGCAAAAGAAGTGGTTTCACACCAACACCCCTCCCCCC
>NDXB01001093.1:23267-43237 GCA_002631895.1 Agapornis roseicollis | reverse complement strand
CCCCCCCCCCCCCCCCGACATTTCTTGTTCACTGTCATTAATGCCGTGATAGGCAGAATCAAGGTCCTCCAAAATGCCCACATCTGTGCCATGAGCTCTACCTCACAGAGATATTCTTTAGAACCACATACACCTGAGTGCAAGACACAGCATAGGAACAGAACACATGAAGAAGCCTCCACATGCTTCACAAAGAAACAGAAGATGGTTCATTAAGCTTTCAGAGTAACAAGCCCCATTATATCCCTTGTTAGCAACCATCCATGCACTCACTGCACTGCTGCTACATGAAGAACAGCTCCAATAACACCATCACTTGTTTACCAGAAGAACAACAAATCTGCTATTGACCAACACCTGCCCATGACAGTGTGACCACAGGAGAAGCAGGAGATGTTCAGATGACACTGGCCATTGAAACTAGGCAGCAAAGCTCCTGGCACTGGCCGGAACCTCTGAGCAGCTGCTGAGGACCAGCCCTACCACCTCAAACACAAAGGCTTTCACTGACATTAATGAGAGCTGCTGAAAATAATGCCATCACACAGCTATAAGATGGCATGAAGCCTTTCTGTTTGAGGACCAGCAGGCTGAGCAAAGCAGCCACTGAGGAAGAGTGCTGGGCTCCATCCAGTTGCTTCTGATTTATTTAAATTGCTGTGAAGTCAAATGCCATGAACATAGTATGAGCTGAGTGTGATGGAGCAGGGCAGGAGAGGCTTATCCAAGTGACAAAAGGACACACTCCTGCTGCAGGGTGATAGTTAGCAGGATCCCAAAACAGATCAATCTGACAGTACTGTGGTGTACACAGAAAACATGCCTCTAACTTTCTCACCTCTGTGCGCCTGGTCTGAGCTTCTGAAGTGTCAGCCCCAGGGCTGCCCGCAGACTAGAGTGGATCCAGAGTGTTCGGCCGCTCAGTGGACCTGGAATCCTTCCCAAGCATGTGCCTGGATTAACTTCCCAGTAAAAGCCCCAGGTCCAGTTAAATAACTGTCCTCCCTGATATCCACTTCCTTCATAAATACACCCTCTGCCAAGGGCTCCTTTCAAAGGGAGGAGAGCTCTTGAAAGTAAGCAGACAAACAGCAAAGGCATTAATCTCAGGGGTGAGACATGAGCAGCTTCCCTTTTGCGTGCTCCAGTGAAGGGCTTCAGGGTGCTGCTCCACAGAAACCGTCTACAGAGTCAGGACTGTGAGCACAACTGCTGGGAGATGAGAGATCACCTCAGACAGCAGCTCCCCTGCTGTCCTCCTGACACACTCTCGTTCATCTCAGCACAGCACAATCACAGCAGCAAGGCTTTGCTGCAAGCCAACTGCATCACTTGAAGTTTAACCCCTGCTGCCTTTATTCAGCCCACTGCAAATACCAGCTACTGAAGGCTTTGATGCTTCTTCCATTACTGTCTGATCCCAGCTGGCACCAACTCCTCTGAGCAGAAGGAACCTCTGAGAATTTATAGGATCCTAAAAGCCATAAAGCTCCTTGATAATTTTTATGGCTGGTCTTGGGCAGAGGGAAATTACTGTTGGTCCAGATGGGCATTTCCAATACTGCCTCTACATTTCCTGGACTTCACATCACTTAATATCCAATGCAGAGACTCAGGGGAGCTTTAAACTATAAAGAAAGCACAGCCAAGGGGACCATGTATGTGGGGCAGGCAGATAGCAGATGCCTTTGTGACTCATATTTCACCTGAATATATAATTAATGTAGTATGTAATTTATTAAAAAACAGAAGTGGATGTAAAATTGCAGGCTCTAACGAGACTTCATGTGCGTACTTATCACAACAAGAATGAGCTCAGTGCAGCAGGCAGGATTAGAATAGTTCCCACACTGAGGAAACAGCCAGGAGATTACAAAGGCTGAAAGCAAAGTGACTTGCCTGGGAGGTGATCTTAAAAGTAATTGCAATACCAACTAAAGCAGTAAAAGGCCTGGCCTGCAACTCTCCTGTGTGTTCACACAGCTCCCAGCACCAGGGATCTGCAAGGGAAAATGAAACAATCACTGGAGCCCTGACCACATCTGTACCACCACGGGCTTTGCCTTGCAGACAGCAGAAGGAAAACATTAAGCCATCGGAGCCTTTTTTCCCCACAAGTTGAGTGTGTCTTTCTTTCCCCTCTCCCTTGCTTCTGCACTGAGAATGTCCAGAGGTCAGTGGGACGGGCTCACTCCCCATGGCCAGCCTCCAGGAGCTAATGTTCATGATGCTGTGGTTTATTGCTCAGCCTCAGCCCGCACTCCAGCTCCCAGTTCCCTGCCAGGAGTCATTCTGGGAGAACAGTACCGGCTGCCCCGGGTGGGGTCAGGCAGAGACCATCCCAGCTCCATACACACACCCTGGACACACTTGATAACAACCTTCAGAACAAACAGGGCACTCCCAAAGTTCCCAGAAAGAGTAAAGAGCTGAGCTGAAAAAAGCTGGCAAATGCAGGACCTCAGCTCTCCTGCTCCTTGGCTCCAAGCAGTTGCGCAGTACAGTCACCAGTGGACAGGGACAGATCTGCCACAGTGCTGCTCCTCTCCCTCCATCAGATAACTTCAGAGTGAGCACTCCAGTCCTGGCAATGGCTGTTCCTTCTGTCAGCTAGTGCCACTGTGCAGAAAATAGCCAAAATTTAAGAGGTGAATGAAAAACTGGAGCTAATTCCATTAACTTAGAGGGCTTCGCACCTCTGACTGACTTAACTGCACTGGCTCACCTCCTGCACCATCCTGAGCTAGCATGAACCACACAGCCTGAGATCCTCCTGCACACTGCACTTCTAAGCTTCCCTCAAGCCTCACTGCCACAGCATGGCACCAGGCTGGTGCAATTTGAAGGCTGCGCTGCTGTATTCAGAGAGGCTTCTGCCATCTTGAGCATCCCTGCATGGTACTGCCCTGCACAGCATAGATACATCCCTCTTCTGGAGCTGAAATTCAGCCTCAACTTCTCTGTTATTTCTTTTTATTTTGACTTCAGGAGCGAACAGTTGTACCAAAGCCAGAAACTAAACAATTCTCCTCCCCCTCTTGGCATTACATCCTCCCAGATGCTTGTGCAGGGTTTCACTTCCTCTTCAGCTCCTGGTCAACACTTAGCCAGTCTTTTCTCATTAGCAAGCCGGTCTCTGCAGCCCTCCAGTATGCTCTTCTCACAGCCACCTCCAGCACATGTAGGTGATGCCACATGGGATGGGGCTGGGACTGACTGGCCAAGGGAGGGCACAGCAGTCTAGAATGGAATGTTAACAGGCTGTAATACATTATTTTCAATTAATGCACAGGAAGTACACTCATACAGGAGAGAAGGAATTAAAAGTATTAACCCATTCAGCCCGCAAAGCGTAAAGGACTTGTACGTCAATTGAGAGCAACTGATCTCTTCCACTTTCTGCAGCCCAGCCCCTATGGGTAGCATTGCACATACAAGCCCTTTTTTTCAGCACACTCAGTGCCACCTTCACCTATTCACTTTAAACAGTATTTCTAGGATTCCAAGTGGTGGATGAACAGCAGCATACATACTGATGAAGAACATGCATTCTGGGATCTGATCCCAGCTTTTCTGATGCTTCACACACAAATCCAGCTCCTGAACACTCTTGTGGGAACAAGATGACTGCAAACCTCTTCACAGCTCCAGGGACAATTCTCTGGGAGAAAAGGAATGTGTAACAGCAGACAAACATTTTTCCCTGTGCTTCACAGCTAACCACACTGTAGACGTACACACGCATGCGCACAGACCAAATCCAGCCCACATGGGAGTTACTCCAGAATGCTATGAAACAACTTGCAAATGCTTCACAAAAATCAGAAGTCACACACTGTAATAGAAATGCCACATGTTTCTTTCACAAGTATTAGAGGATTTTCTATGTGGTTTCACCATCCCAGGGAAATCTCTGCCTTGAGGGAACAAAGTCTCAGTATTGGTGAGGCAGAAAGCTCTGCAGGTAAGCAAAGAAGATGCCTTCCAGTTCATTGTATGCTCTCCAGGAAAAAACGTGACAGAGAAGCCACTTTAACTTGAAGAGAAACAACGTGAGAGGAACCTTCTTGGCTTATCAAAGAGATAGCTCAGCAAGAAGTGCCTGAAGTATTGAAAATGAAGCAGAGCTCTCCAGACTTAGATTGTACACATATGAGCAGTAGCTGCAGCATGGTTATAGGAAACACTGCTGTGGGCAGTGGGGTGTCCCAAAACTGCTGGGGAAACCCCTTGGACTGAACATTTAAAACTAACTTGGAAAAGCTCTAAAGATACACAGCAGAGACCCAGCCTGGTCTGGCACAGGAAGCAACCATTTGGCTGAAGGTAAACTGTCCCCTGCATTTCCAAGATGTCCATTTAATGGGTATTTAATGAACAGCAACTTAGACTGAAACTGAGGGTAGGCAATATGGGCTCTAGAAGGCACTGAACCTTAACAGTTGTTTCTCTCTCTAGATTTGCCTTTCTTCAGCTTTTGTAGGGACCTGTCATACCCCTTAGTTTATTGCTAAAACAGTCGACTGAAGAATAGCATCATCATGAAGTCAGTATCAGTTTTGAGAGTGTTAAGCAGTTGTAAGACAGTCCTTGACTTTGGAGACTAAAACCATTCAGTGACTGAGTTTCTCCTTCATTCAGATGACAGCAACACTATCACCTCTGCAACTGTGAGCTGCCTTTTGTAATGCCCCAGCTGCTGCAACCCAGCAGCTGAGCAAGTGTCACAAACACCTCTTGGTGTTAAATAAAACTTGCTCCTACTTCATTAGCATTAGCAAGGGTCAGGCCACATGTCACACTCACGCACTTGGCCAACGTGCCCAAAACAGCCCTGTGCCATTCCTGCAAGAGCAGTGGAAGTTTGGACTCATGCACAATTAGCTAAGCAGCTCATGGAAATTCAAGGGACAGAAATCCCTGTGCAGGAAACACTTACTTCCCCCTTTTCATAAGCTGCAGATTTCTACTTGCACTGAGAGGGCTGAACCCCTGCCCTGCGCTAATAACCATTTATCCATTTGGAGCATAAATAATGGAAGAGAGACAGCAGCAGCAGCAGGAGGCAGATTCCGTGCCCAGCTCTCCAGCAGTTCTGTTTCACCATGCAGTTCATGTGCTAACCTCTTTTTACAGTTGTTTTCCAAGAAGCCAAACAGACAAAGCAGGGTGGGGGGGAAGAAGTCAAAGTGCCCAGGATGGTCTTCCCTCCCCAGCCCAGAACAGCCCATTTGTGGGACACAGGGGCCTCCTGCAGCAGGACTGTTTAGACAGATGCATAGCAGGACTGGCAGGACCGGCTGCAGTTCCACCCAGCTCCTGATACACTGTTCTGAGCACTGAGTCTTTGCCCAGTGTGGAGGGTGAAAGATCAATGTTTGTCTTTTGAAATAGGCCAAAAAAAAATTAATGAACCACACAAGGGTTTTTGCAGAGAAGTAAAAGCTTCCACTCCTGTGCTACATCTGGCCAAGATACACTGGGATATCAGAAAGACAAACAAAGATGTGCTGCTGTAAGAGTATTTCCAGTATTTACCTCCAGAGTCTGTGACTAATTTGCTACTCCCTTTCTGGCAGGCGCATCTTGGTAGTCAGGATGTAAGACCAGGGTTGGAAAACAGAGGTTGGAAGAGACATTAACATGGGGAGTCAAAGAGAAACAGCCTTGCCAGGGTGATCTATGACACAGTGAGAGACTATCCAGCTGTGGTGAAATATCCCACTCGCCAGCTGCAAACATCATTTTGTTTTCTCTGAGCAAAAACCACCCTGCCTGCACTGATACAGAGCATGGCAGACAGCACAGGAACACAGTTCCACATTGCCACTCCCAGTGATTCAAAGAATCACAACTATAAAATAAGTGGTTTAACTCTGAGAGAAGTAAGAGTCAGTGGTACTCTGCTCACCTGCCAGGTTCCATGCTTTTCTTCTTCCTTGTGTAGAACTTTCCTCTAACCACAAGACTACAAGAGCTGCTATTGTAAAGAACATACTTAGGTGAAAGATGACAATGCCACAAACATGTAGTGGAGGCATGGATTATCCAAACTGCTCCAGCACAGACTGTGAGGGGATTCTGTAAGGCCAAGCTCTGCTTCTGGTCTTTGCTGTATAAATTCCTTTACAAGGGAACCTCAAATTCACACGATACTCCTCATCACCTTTCACAAAACTAAGCTAACCAATTTTCACCACATAGGTATCCACACAGAAAGACAATGTTAAGGTCATCCTGAAACAGCTCAAGACACAGGAATCACCACTCCTCCCTCCTCTTAATCTGCTCATTGTCATCAGCAGCTACCTGCACTGGAGCTGTCCTCAGTGTGCCAAGGGTGGTACCTCTGCACTACGCAAAGCATAGCTTTTTCAGGGGCCACGCTTTCTCCCATCTGGGCTCATCTCTCCATAAGCACAGCAGAGAAAAGGAGAAGGTGATTCAGAACACACTGACAGGGAACTAGGGGATTTCCACCAGCCAATGTCCTCTGCAGGACAAGGCTTTGGTTGAAGGTTGACCTTAAAATGATGCACTCTGTTGGTATAGTTGCTATTTTAGATGGAAGACATCTCTGCTGTTGTGATATCTACTGTTCCAGGAGCAATGGAAATCTCTGCTTCTCTCTTTTTTTTTCTAAGAAAAAAGCAACAGAGTGTGAATATAATTTTTTAAGATATAAACCCCAGATTCTCAAAACCTGAAACACAAAAGCAGTGAATTCAGGAATTCTCAGTGCCTCACAATGACTCACACTGAAACCATTCCTCCAGTCAAATTACCTTTTGCACAGCATCTTCTCTATATGCACTATCCCCATGTATATTTTTAATGGCAAGTAGACCACTTCAAAATACACTTAAGTAGAAAAAAGGACCAAGCTAAATGCAAAAGGCACAGCCCTGTAATTTCAGATCCACTGAAAGAACTGGATTCACCAGATAGTCTCTGCTCCCACACCCAAACAACTTTGCAGGTTGATGGGGTGGGGAGAGATCAACTTGGGAAGGAGATGTTCCCATCCTCCTGATTTAAAAAGAAACAATGACTTCAAAGCACATTAGAGACACAGGCCTGAATGAGCAGGAGCCAGTTTAGAGAAGCAGCAAGGTAACACCCCAAACAAACACACGCCAACAACATGAGCTAGGAGGCATGTTCTGCAGGAGTGTGCCAGGAGACTCCAGTTTAACTGGGTATCTGGGAGGTTTCACCTGTACTCCTCCCACAGCAACACCTCGGGCTTTGGCAGAGCGTCCATCCACTGCACTTGTCGTGTTTGGTTCTCATGTCAATGCTCTTTTGACAAATTGCGAGGTTTCTCTTACACGGGGCCTGCTCTTCTGCACATAGAACATTAGTCACTGTTTCATTTGCCTACCCAGTTTCACCACGAGAATCCCTCTCAGCGCTCCAGTGGTATATAAATTGCCAGGAGAGAAACCATCCCTCTGAGAGGTGCTGAACCAAAGTATAATGAGACTGAGGAGCTTGGTCTTAGCAGGCAACCTGTTATAGAGCTAGAGACCAAACTGTTTCTCCCAAGTCCAGGGTCTTAAACCACAACCCTTCCTCTTGGAAAGTTAGATTCTGTGCACACAGAGACCAGCATCAAGCCTCCACTGACATCAACGGCACGAGTTCAGTACCAAATACACCAGTTAAGAGGCCATTCCTTGGAAACCAGAGGGAGGGAGAATCTACCATTATTTTTAATTCAATACATCATAGCAATTACAAGTCTAACCTGCAAAACAGAGTCCTCTGTAACTAGACAAATGTATCAGCTCTGACTATGCTACAGGGGAAGCTAAAGACACATTCTTAGACACCACATTGTTCTATTTTTGGTCTCAGTAAATCCAAATTAAGATTTTACTGAAGGCTGCTCTACTCACATGCACTCTATTGTACTGCTCTCTCAGAAGCTCACTCCATTTCCCAACCACTTATAAAAAACAGCTTTTATAATAAATGTTGAAAAAGCAGTTCAGGCAAGAATCACAGCTTTAGCAAACCTCTTAAACTGTTACCTGCTGCCAAACGTGAGGGAACTGGAACAAGGTGGCACAAGAAGAAAAGGCCTGCTCTCAAAGGATGCTAAAGAAGAATCATTTGTGGTTTTGTGTACTCACTTTTAATTTTAACAGATTGCTTTGTATTCACAGCTTGGTTACCCTCCACTGTCCCTGGTTGGCACAAATTCATAATGCACTGTGCTCTGCCATGCAAGACCCATTCTATGCTCTAGATGTAAGGCATATGCACACACCTGCATGTTTGAGGAGAGACCTCCTCTGCCCCAGGAGAACCCTCTACTGCAGACACAAACTCTTTGGGGTACCGACTCCAGCCCACTCTTGGCTATGCAGTGCGACAAAAGCCCTCAGGAATTATGATAATATCTATAACAGATTACTCTGATCTCTGCCTCGCTTCTTCCCCTGGGGAATGAGCAGAAAGGAGCCTTATGCATAGCCTGCTCCCCTCTTTATTGAAAAACAAATTAACTAAAGAACAGCATGTGGTTTTGTTGGGTTTTTTTGGGAGGGTGAGAGGGTCACAAAGCTCCCCTCCAGTTCACAGCTTACATTGAATTTACTACAATTTCAGAAGACATTCTGGATTGTTTTCATCCAGAAATAATAAGAATTAACAGCAACACTTACAAATAACTACCAAATACAAATAACAACAAAATGCTACCGAAACTTTAAGTAGCTTGGGAAAAATGATCCAGTGACCCAGTTCTCCTATTACCCCTGGATTTACTTTATTCATCTCACCACTGCAATCAGCAGCTCACAAAATACCCCGATGTCTTTTCTCAGTGCCCAAGTCTGCATTATATAGGGAAACACCATTTCCTGCAGTAACCAGGTGAATGCGTATGCTGCTACACCACCAGTTTTCCTTTCAATGGTCCAGAATGGCTGTGCAGTACCACTGTTTTGGTAGGAGTCTGCTGCATATGGAATTAGAGCCTCAGAGAAAGACTGGACTCAAAGGCAAGTCCAAGCCAGGCAGGGAATGGATAGGTGGACTTCTTCCACTGCAGGGACTTGATGCATTGCCCTGCTGTGTTAACCACCATATCCATTTCCACCTTTGTGAGGCAGAAAAGCTCTTCCACACACAGCAGACATCACCTATATCATGGTGATGATGCTAAGGAACACATGGGACTCATGGGACTCTGCTAGTAACCCCTTACCTAGACATTCAAGCTCAGGAAGAGGAGGATTCCTCTTCCTCTCAAACAGCCTAAATTCCTCCAAATACCAAATAAAGGACAAAAAAACCACCCTGTCGATGTCATCTGATTGCATCATTCCTCCTCTCTCTCCAGGACTCAAAGGCAAATAGCTATTTGCTTTGCAAAGCAAAACAGATGTGCCCTAACGCCCAGATCCCAGCTGCCTGCGAGGTGATGATCTGCTACACCACCCAGGAGTGGCAAGCGGTAGGATCAGGTCTGTGTCTGCGCAGCTGTGCTGCGGAGGAAAGAGGTTGTGATGGGGCGACGTGCTCCTAATGCTGAAATGCCTCTGCCAGCCCCTGCGCTGTCTTTCTCCATCCGAACCTACTCGACACACCCAAAGCCACCACAAAAAAAAGAAACCCGACCCAAAACGCAGGGAGATGGAGCAGGCAAAGCACCCATTTCCCGGATGAACCCAGCTAAAACAGGGCCACCATGCCCAGCGCCTGGCGGGAACGCTGCTGTGCCCAGGTAGCAGGACACCACCCGCTGCTGCAGCAAGGCAGGCGAGCTCAGCCCCTGCTGCACCGCGCCGCGGACCCACTACCTACCTGCTTCTCCTCTGCGGGGCACAGCGAGGAGGTCGGGATGCCCGCGGCAGGAGTCGGCACCGGGGAGAGAAAAGAAGAAAGAGTGAGGCGTGAGGGATGCGACGGACCGCGGGGCGGAGCGGCCGCGCGTCCCCAGCGCCTCACCTGGGTTGACCAGCTTGCTCTTGTACCGCATGCCGGTGCTCATGGTGCTGCCGGCGGCCCTGCCTGCCCCAGCCCGCAGCAGCGCCCGGCTTGCCCGCGAGTGTGTGCGCGGCCGGGGCCGCCCCAGCGCCGCCGCGGAGGGGCCGGGGCCGGGCCGGGGCTGCCAATCCCGGGAGCCCGCCGCGCCCCGCGCCCGCCCCGGCCCCGCCTCCTCCGGGCCCGCGGCTGGGAGGGTGACCCCGGCCGCAGCACCACCGCTGACGGGCTCCTGGGCAGCGCCTCCCGGCCCCCGACACGTCCGGGGCCGGCGGTACTACCGGAGAAACCGCCCGAGCGGTGCCAGCGACCACCGGTCTGGAGGCTGAAACACGACAGAAGGAAGCACAGCCTATTCTCGAGCAGAAACACAGCATCCAGAAGGAATACACCCATTGAAAAAAAACAAAACACAAACCCCGAACACAAATAGAATAAATAGGAGATGTGTTTCCAGATTTAGCATCTCGAAATACAGTGGGAAGTCCTGATTCACAGTGCAGCCGTACTGTGCAAAGTAGAGATGCGTGCTTTGTTTCCATTAAGACATTTTAAAGAGGTGATATGGAAAGTTATTTTAGGTAAAGGCTGTCAGGATAACTTTGTAAGAAAAGGCAGGAGAGAGCTCAAATTAATTTTAAACACTCCAGAGGCAGTAGTGGCACATGATTTAAGAACAGCTCATAGGAACCTCAACTCCACTCTAAAGGAGCAAGGAGAGTGGGATGTGAAGGCTGAGGACACACAGATCCTTCCCTCAACATCCACAGCTGAAGGGAAAGGTCACATCTTCCACACTGCAAGGACAAGTAAATAGTCAGACTTGAAACTCTTCTGAATACAGGACAGGATATACTTGGCATGGTGATGACTGCACAAGTGCATGGACTCTCTCCTGCCCTGTAACAAAGCTGACTCTGATGCCACAGTACTAAGTTTTCAAATCCTTGTAGTCATCACAGCCTTTATCTTCCACCTTCTCATTCAGAACATCCTTCATATCAAAACAAAGGAGACACTTTTAAGACCAGAGATTGGCAATCCCAGGCACATACGTTTTGAAACCGCATTAGCTCATCCTGAGTTCACTTTCAGCCATTGATTCAAAGCATTGGAAAAAATTAAATCAGGTAATTGTCAGCATATCTGCTTGTTTGTAAATGTCAAAGTGCCACAGACCATTAGAGACTATACACCGCAATTAAAGAAACCAACAAGCC
This sequence comes from Agapornis roseicollis, assembly GCA_002631895.1. Taxonomy (NCBI): domain Eukaryota; kingdom Metazoa; phylum Chordata; class Aves; order Psittaciformes; family Psittacidae; genus Agapornis; species Agapornis roseicollis. The sequence continues at coordinate 32,021 of NDXB01001093.1, read as the reverse complement.
CATCAACCTTTCAGGAATTGTTTCATAGTCTGCCACAGTGGTTTAAATATAAAGAAGACTGAAACGACTGCAATCCTGTGCTCCTTGATCCTGCTGAACCGTCATTAAAGTAGTCATATGTGGGCACTTTGTCCCAGAGCTGAGAAGTGTCAGCCTGGAGAAGGACAGGCTGGAATTCAGGGAAAGGTTTCTGTGTCTTCCATGGCCTTGGCACTGCCCAGACCATTGGGAGTAGAAATGCAAGGTCAGAAATCAGGCTCTAGCCAGAGATCTTCACAGTAACAAAGACTTGGCTTAACTGTGTTACCCCATCATAGTGTGAAGTATTTAACAAAACCAAGTTCAAATGTAACTGAAGATTAACATCAGGCAACATCAAAAGGCACAAAAATAAAGACTATGTTGAAAGGAAACTACTTGTGTATGGTACCAGCAATACTGCAAGCTCTTTTTGGACAATTCTTAAATAAATCTCAGGTTTAGAGCCAAAATTCTCCAGCTGGAATCCAGAAGCCTGAAGAAGGCAGAGGCTATCAACTGATAATCAGTATCCACTAGTAGAAGTCTGCTCACTGAAGCTTCCCACACAAGAATTATGACAGTGACTTTAGGTGCCTGCTTTCAAAAGAGGGAGAAAAAGCTCTGGTTTAAATAAAAGTCCAGATACTTTTTTAAAGTCTGCTTCCCTATTGTCCTGATTTGCTTTGAAAGAACAACCTTTCATGTTACCTTTGTTCAGAGAGCTAATCCAGGGCACAACTAATGTATGTAACTAAAGTCTTGGCTTCTCAGCAGAGGTGTGGCTGTCCTGACTTTCACAAGCACAAATGGACAGCACATCATCTTAAGAGGGTTGCCAAAATATGATGCAAAATTCTGCAAGAAAAACAAGAACAGTGCATATAATGGCACACAACTCATAAGAAAATGCTTGTGTTAAATCTCTCACTTTGGCCCTCAACAGGCACACAATTCAAATCTTCATAAAACATGAACATACTTTGTATGAATGCAAATCCATCACTCCATTTCTCCTTTCAACTTCATTATAGCAGCCACCGAGATAACAATGTAGCATCCGTTTTATGCAGTTCAACTCCAAGCACAAGCCAAATATGCATCCCTGTGATACAAATCGTTCGTTAATCCTATCCTGAGTAAACACTCATTGCTAGACAGTAAAATTAGGGCTAATTACATGAAAGACATTCCAATTTAGTACTGAAGACAAAGTGTCTCAATCCCATACTTGCAAAATAATTTATGCTTATGCACACGTAATACACACAAGACTACAAAGGATACAGAAGAGAGCAGCAACAAAGAAGCAGCAACATTCTTACGAAGTAAGGTGTGCAATCAGATTTTCTAAGGTATTTACCCACCTTAAAGGTGTTAGCAGGTGTCTACTGAACTACGGGGAAAAAAGTGGATGCAAAGTCTTGCTACATAACTTCCAGTTAAACACTTCTAACATTGTTCTGAAATGAAATCAAAGCAGGTTTATGCAAACTCTAGAAAATGTCTCATTCCCCAGGGGAAATATCACAATCCCTTTGAATACGTACTGTGCACAATGCCACTACAGCATTTCATAATTTTCCAAAAAGCCAAAATAATAATAATAATTAAAAAAACAACAACAAAAACCACCCCAAAATTCAACATTTTCCACATTCATACAATTTATTACAAAACTTCAATGAAAATTAGTGTTATGGTATATATAAAAAAATTCAGAACATGCCCTCACTCAGCTGACAGATAAAAATGCCTGTGACAGAAATTCTCGTAACCAAGACTTGAGACCTGAAGGCCAATCTTCAGAGGCATCCCCAGAAGTTGTTGGCATGTGTAGTGTTTACGGTACATTAAGGCACGATGATTTAGAAAAGTCAGCTTCTTTGCATCACTGGCGAATCACCAGTGGTTTGTACATTTTCTCATACATCACACAAGTATAAATCACTAGAGATGAAGCTTCAAAAGTAATCAAAGCACAGGGAAAGTTATGAAAAACTGATCGGATACACAGTGATTTAAAATGGCAAGTGAGTTATGATACTGTGCAAGCACACGTGCATTTACTGTAAACAGGCCACAAAGTCTTTCAGTATTAACCACAAAACTGTTCAGAATAACCTAGCAGATACACAACTAACTCCTTAAAGCCACCACAATGACTAGTCCAAACAGCATAGTCTATCAGTTTCTGTATAAAAAGGTATAGGAAGGATAATAAAAGCACATGATAAGTATGAAGACAGTGTTACCAAAAGAATCAAAAAAGATACACTATAACTTGATTAACATTGAATATATAAAAGAAGCCGTTTTACAACACGATCTTCAGACTTTGTTTTAACGCAGGTCTTGATCTGCGGCATCCAGCTTTTGCATTTGAACGTTACCATTCGGGCAAAGAAAACAGAGCACCCATCCACTTAGAGAACTGAATACTGCTGCAAACAGAAGTGGAAAACAAAGAGCATTAGAAAGGACAAACTCTCAGCACCATCAGAGCATTTGGGGCAGCCTGAGCGCCTCTGAGCAAAGCAGCATAAACCAAGACCAGGACATTCCAGTTACTGCATCACAGGGACCTGAATTAGAACTACACTGGCTGAGGCAGATGCAGTTTGGCCCCAAATATTTACCACAAATGTCTAATAAGAGCATATAAATGAGAATTTATTTTTAGTTACATACCTTCTTAAGCACCCACACCCCCTCCATCTGCAAGAACTGCATAACAGCTCATCTCACTGGTACCACACGCAAGACACTAACTTCAGCCTGCTATGTCAAGTATTACTTCTGCTGGGGAAAACAAAACCCACGTATATGAACAGGGCTAAAAGTAAGCAGCAGACTGCTTACTTTTACTTGATGTCATGCATAAACACTCTTATGACACTGCTTAAGTGAAACAGCAAATAGATTTTTCCAAGCATTCATAGGGCAGTATTCATACAGCTGAAAGAAGGCTGCTACAAAGAAAGCACAATTCCAGCTTTCTCTGCTTAAGAAGCTGTGTCAGATTTGGGATTCAGGTGACACCTCAGATTCTCCAGTCACAAAAATACTCATTTCAAACAGGAAAAAATACCCTTAAATATTCATCTGGATGGAAGAAAGAAATATCCTAGAAAACACTGTTCTGTCAACTCACTTGTAAAATACAATGCAACACTCATTGAGACTACAGTAGCTGCCTACAGGTGGGATATGGAGTAAGAAAAGCTGGTATCAGGGTCTTTTGCTCTTTGTCATTCTCAAAGTGGGAATTGTGGTCAACACACAGTTACTTAACATTTTAAAGAGGCCATCACTACAAACCAGAACAAGCAAGCCAGCACTCAGGCTTTAAAGCCAGAGTTCATACATTGCTAACTAAATTCAATGCTCAAATTCGAAATTAATCTGTTCTGCTACACTGTATGAAAAAGAAACTACATTTCTGTCACTGCCTGCCTAGCTCTAATCTGTTCCAGAAAACACCTCAAGAGGAAATCATAACTGATGTTTCAGACTCACAAAAAGACGGGAATTTCCATTAAACATAAAGGTTCAGTTTATAAGCACAGCTGTGCACTGATGTTACCACCATTAGCAACATGATATTCACATTTTATATGCTTGTAGAACTAACTTGGGCAAAGTTGTGTTTGTGTATTTTCACTGGATACATTTCACTGCTCTTTCTTCCTAATCTCCTTATGAGACAATATTTTATGATACATTAGCTTGATACCGTTCTTCACAAATTTGATTTCCAGTTTTATCACACTAACCATACAGGCCCCCATATTCCTTTCACCAATGCATAGCTTTACTAAATGCCTGCAACATGAACTCATACCATTATTTAAGAAAGATGATATCTTTCTCCAGTATACCATTAAACCAAAACTTTTGGGTAGCATAACTAGGACTACATACACCTGCACTCCGATGCACATGGTCAGACAGCTTGGAATTTGACATCTGTAAAGGTTTTGAATGCCTTGGGAAGGAATGGGTTTGCCTCTCAGCTGCTTCCAGGGCAACTTGACATCTCTCCATGTACACTTCTGAATTCTCAATGAGAGAAATTTGCTCTATAAGCAGTTACATTTTCTCTCTGACCTAATTTTTTCTTCAAATAGCACCCATTTTATGTTGTAGCTTTGAGTGGCCAATCACTAGCAACTATTTTGAGAAATGGCATCTTTCCAAAAGGAAGAAGAGTATTGGATGACACCAATGTCCTGTTGTTAGTTTTGACTCATTCTGTCACACACATAATATTTTGGGTTCCTGATATTTCAGTCATCCTTTGATGACTTTGGTACTTCAAGGTTGCGCCTTTTCCTTTTGCTAGTCTGAAGCAACACCTTATACTTCTCTATAGCAAAGGTCATTGGCCAAGACAGATAAATAACCAAGCAAGATTCTTTAAGAGACACAAGACAGAATATTTAGGTACAGGAGGTTTACAAAGTTGACTAATACTTCAGATTTATGTATCATATTAATGCTACATATTTTTCTTCTGTATAACACTTTGAAGATCACAATTTTAACAACATGCTATTTTTTTTTCCTACTGGGAAGAGTCACACAACTCATTTTCTGTCAAAGGTCAGAGAGAGATGCTGTGGAACTGCCAAGGTCACAATCCACGTACAACATAATTTTTTCTGATGTTTTACTTACAGTCCAGGAACATGACTGCTTCACGAACTGAGAGCAGTATGGACTAATAGGGAGACGCAAGGTATTGTTTTTAGATGAACAAACTCAAATGAAAGCATTATTGGTCTATACATCAAGAATTAAAAGCCATAACGTGACTCTCATGTGAAGCCTGCCTAGCCCTCTGCACACCATACCCAAGGGCAGGTGGGCACCAGATACAAGGTAGCTAGCTGCTGAGGACCATGCTAAGATCTTTCTATGCAGGTTAACTTCAAGGACCTATGGAGCCACCCAGGTTCAGTACTTCAGTTGTACAGCAGCAGAGGAAAATGACAATTTCTCTCAGAAATCTGCTCTCAAAAGGGATCAAAAACCTGTGCCAGGCCATCAGTGAAGGGTTTGCTGAACAGCTCCACAGTTATAAGAGCTGAAAAGAGCTGGAGAGCAATGACACTCTTCTAGTCTAGTTTCTAGCCAGAGAAACATCCACTGGCAGTGCCAGGCAGTTGTTCCAAATACTACAAATTTGCCCAAGCTTCCCATTCTCCAGGCTCTCAATTTCAGCTGCCAAAAGCTACAACACAATCTTTGCTTCCTCAAATGACATTTCTCATCAGATCAATTCAGCATTCAGCAGCATCGTTTTAGAAGGCTGGTTGCTATGACAATGCTTTGTGTTGTTCTGTTAAATGATGTCAATTTATTGGTAGAAAGAACTAGCTGTTTGATGCCTTTAGCACTGCTCTTATCAAGAATCAGAACAGTGTTGGTGAGCTCAGGAGGCTTTAATGTATTTGTGGAAATCATGAGCTATACTAAAGGAATTTTCAACATCCTACAGATATTTTAAGTGCAAGATGCTTGGTTTGGTTTGTTGGGTTTTTTTTTTTTCTGAACACATTTCCCTAACCATAAATACATTTCCAGCTGGCTATATTTGTTTTTCATAGCCTGACTTCTCTTACTGATTTGTCCCAGTATGATCTTGAAGCTGAGTAGAAGACAGACAATTCAGAATTGTAAAAATAACAAAACAAAAACAGACTGCAGAGAGATGGGTTTCCAGAAACAAAGAAGGAAAGGGAACAAACACCCATCAATAGCTATTTCATTTGAAAAAATAATTCCAGCTTTTCATAATAATAGCTCATTTAAGATGGACAAGTCCAGAAACTAGTAAATATGCTGCTGGAATTGCTGCAGACTAATTTCAAAAGCATTTCATATTACAGTATCCAAATAAAACTAAATCTGTTTTAGTTTTTGATAGCTTACTCCACCCCTCCATCTCCTTTCTCTCCAATCCTTCATTTGAACTGTCAAATGCAAGAAGCCATAAGCTCCTACCCTCTTGCAGCAGCGTCTTGCATTTTAAAGGCAAAAAGCCTGAAAAAACAAGCTTGCCTTGAAGTCTTCACCATGCCTCACATGGACTTGTAAGATTAGTATATCAAAAGGTAGGGTAAAAAATTGTTCCTTTTTATTCCAAGAGTATTCTGGTATCTAGCTGTGCTCTCACTGCATGCTACAAACACTGCTTGTACACAGAAACCATGAAATATAGAGAGGAAATAGACAAAAATGTAGATGAACAAGCCTTGGTTAGGGCTGCTCTCAATCACTACCATCTTGGAGAGTAAGTCTGTACTTACAGGCTTTTGTCAAAACCTGCAGTTGGCACACAGGTCACTGCTGTTTCCAAAATCATCTTCCTTTTCTACCCCTGTCCTAGTTTCCACCACTGCTGCCTTTCATTCTCTTTCAGATTTCTACTTGTCCACAGCAAGAAATCTGTCCATTCTCTTTGGAAGCTTTGAACATATTCCCTACACAGAATCTTTGCCTTTGTCACTCGCCTTATGCTTCTCTTACTCTAGTCTTGAAAATAAAGGAAACTGCTTGAAGTAAATTCTCCCTTTGCTCTTCCCATAACACCTTTAAAGATGCCCCTATTCAAAAGGGATCAGGCAAACCAGACCTTCCAGTTGTCCCATCTGTGTAGCACCTTATGATGTCTTTTTTGGCAAGGATTTGAGTTTAGCACTTCTTAATCATTATCCAATGCCAGACTCCTTCCAGAAAACCCCAAAGCATTCAACAATCTTCTCCCTGCCCCGAAATACCTCTGAAACCAGAAGTGGGTATTTCACATATTTGGATATTACCACATTTCATTATCTTACTGTTTACTCTCTCTTACTCTTATCTATGGAGGTACTTACACCATACTTCTCTTTTCATAAAATACCTTTGCTTTAAGAAGATACTTTTGAATATTTATCTAAATTAAGAGAAGTGAACATGGTAATTTTTACATGGATTATCTATAAAGTTACATGGTTTTCTCAGCACAAAGATAAGGAAGTGCAAAAGAGTAATTGGAGGAGAGAATGATTTCAGTAGCAGAGCTGATTCTTTAAAGTTCTTGTAAAACTAGAACCTGAGGGATGCTGAGGGATAAACTGTGATAGACCAAAAAGACTGATATCAAGTATATTTAAATTTGCTGGTAGTTTATTTCTGGTAACTACTGTTTTAATTACAAGTTTCCTGGTTTCTCTGGACATAATGAGTTCAATAAAACACAGCAAATAAATTTGATGGGAATGCTGGAAGTTGAAATCATCCTTCCTCCTAAACTGCAAAGCTGTTTAACATGCATGAGAGAAACTTCCCTAAGGCTAAGTTCTAGGTGAGGACTCACTTCAGCATGCTAAAAGGATCATACAGCAACACTCTGGTTTAGCAGGACTGAGATCGCAGTTCTGACTGTATGTATTAGCCAACAAATTATGCTAGAAGTCTGTCTGTCTGTCTGTCTGTCTATCTATCTATCTATCAGTAACTGAAGGGTAACAAAAAAAGTTCAAAAGTCTTTCCTACTGGTAACCTGTCAAGCAAAATTATTTCCATATCAGCTGTGGAAATGTAGTTTAACAGATTGCAGATAAAGAGCAGGCACTCTGTATAGGAAGGCCTCATTCAAATCCTTCTCAAATTTGTTCACATTCAGTATTTCAGACCACCTGATTTTCTAAAGATTTAGTTCAAAATAAATGACAACAGGACCATGAGGACATTTAGTTAAATCTGCAAAGCTCTCCTGCTTAACACATGTAGTGGTCCAAGATGTGTTCTAGATTAGCAATGTAAAGTATCCACAAAATAACATTTCACATGAACATGGATGACATGCTCAGAGCTCTGTTTATTATGTAGCCGTGGCTGCAAATTCATCCTGGGACAAACCACACTCCAATTCATTTTTATAAACATCATATCCAGTATTGACAGAAGCTGTGAAACACAGGGAATCTGGTGCCATTTCTGGCTAACTATTAGTGGGAAATACTACATCCTATTAGCCCCCAGGTGGCAATTTCACAGCAAATCCTGTATCTAGGAACAGAAGAAAGAGCTCCAAGTACACCTGCACCATTTTCCACCCTGTACTGTGTAAGCAACAACTATGGACAAGCCTCTTATATTTAGAACACAGGTTTTTTTCTCACCAAGTAGCAGTTTAAAGAATGCCATGTAATTAGGATTTGTAAGTTGCACAAAGAACTGAGCTCCTTTGAAAGAAACAGTAATAATCATTTCCACTACATAATGTTTCCTGCATCAAGCAGCCATTTTCACAGTGGTCAGAGTTTGGCCATATGATAACAAACCCACCATGAGAACTTGGGACCTTAAGTTCAGACTGAAATATTTAACAGGCTGCTTAATTACCAGCTCGTGTCTGAGGAAGCAAGAGCATTATGTCAGACACTGCTATGGCGTACACTGCATGGTCAGCCACAAAGTTATCCTCAGTATTTAGATTTCTAACTCTGGGAAAATACATCTTAGTATGGAAGGTAGAAGCCATGGTGTGAAGACGCCACTATTTGCAAGATTTGGAATTGTGACAGTAAGAAACCTGAGTCTGAATTTACTTTTTTACCCTTAACTACTTCACTTAAAGATAACAGTGTGCATACCAGTAAAATCATCAACTTCTGCTTAAATAAGAATCCACTGAATAAGTTTATTCCTTAGGAGACTTTTTTTCTTTTCCTTTTTTTTTTT
>NDXB01001093.1:0-12546 GCA_002631895.1 Agapornis roseicollis | reverse complement strand
AAAAAAATTTTAAAAAAGGAAGAAAAAAAAAAAAAAAAAAAAAAAAAAAAAAATGGACTTACATGGAGCATAATACAGAAGCAGACAAAACCAATGTTAAGTTAATATGAAAAAATAAGTAAACCCAATGAATTTGGAGGTGTCAATTAGTTACAGTATCAAAACCATACAGCCCATATCAAAGTATATTTTTGTGTATTGTTAGGCACAAAAATTTAGAAGACAGTGCCTCTGGAATCAAAAAAACACAAAAGCTTGAACCAGAGAAAGTTATTCAAAATTCACTAAGAGAAAAACCATCCAAAACCAGTGCTCTTTATTGCCACTGATGTCTGAGATTAACATAAGAAAATGCACTATTCTGTATTCCTGTATACATTCTTTTCCTAATGAAATCACTGCAGGGGTAAGCAGCTAGCATAATGCCAGGCCTTTGGCAGTTTCAAAAGGTGGTATGAGTCAATCCTTCCCTCAAAACTGAAGAGAATGCTTCTGCTGCCATACTATTAAAAATATTTAAGCCAGAAACCCCATCAAATGCACTGTCAAGATTTTCTTCTCTGCAGAAAGTGTGATGGTATGAGGAGAGCATGAAGAATGCCGAGATTCCACAATAACTCTCTTCAAAGGGATCATGAGTATCTCAGCAGAAGGTTAACTCTGCAGACTTCCTAGATTAGTACTCCCTAATGAGTTGCGACTGTAACCCCTAAGCCAACACCTGAACCAAGCAGCAGCACTACTGCAGCAATGAACCCTTACAGTAGATAAAGTCTGAGCAAAATTAGGAGGGAGGCTGAGGTAATCAAAAACATGCAGGAAAGCCTATGTAAAGACTTGTGCTGCCATTACTACTTATATTACTGGACACTAACTGGATAATAGAAGTCTTAATGAGCCTTCTCCAGAGCATTGCAGGCTTCCTTGATCCCTTGTTGTGATGGCAACCGATAGATACAGTATAAATAAAGCTTATCCAACCAGAGCTTGATTATCAAACAGCTGTTTACAATAAAACAATCCTTCAGACCACTGGAAGAGGAATGACCATGTATGAACCACAGCTATTCCCATGACAATATTTTCCTGCCAGGTATATAAACATCCCACGCACTCACACGCGCGCACACACAGAATAAAGTACTATGAGCCCCCACCTACACAGAGAGCAATACTTTTAAAAGAAAAAAGAAATTTGGGGATAAGCATTGCCAAGAAACAATCAACAGTTACATTCGTCCAACTACATCTAAATCAGTGCAGGTTGTTCTGTTTGCCAAAATGGAAGATAGCTGAATTATCACCAAATGATAACAGAAGATGCACAGCTGGGATAGGTGGGGCAGCGCTGTAGTGCGATGCCTTTAAGCAGCTGCAGAAAGCAAGAAAGCACATTTAACCTGGCTGAGATCTTAAAGATAAAATGGGAGTGAAACAATAACGGGAAAGCCAACAGCAAGGGGTGCTAGAATAATATATTACAGCTGTTAAACCTAGTGCTTTCCTGAAAGGAAAAAGAATTGCAATAAAAACAAACTGTATTTTATGCTCCTAACAATGTAGCAGCATTTTGCTTCTTCAAATCTGAATTTTATTGGCCTCAGAGGGTTCTGTGTTCCTAAAGATTAGCCTTCCCATGGGAAATGAAAAAAAGAGTCAAAATATTAGTTCCCCTCTCATGAAGTCATTCTTTTGAGCAGGTTTCCTTAGCAGCCGTGCATGGCACAGCCTGTGAAACTGCCTTGCATTTCTTCCCACTCAAGAGTTTCAAATAAATAACTTTGAATTCCAGAAAGACCAAACAGGAATTACTCCAAGCTGGGTTTCCTTTGCAGGCACCACAAACTGATCTTGCTGCAAGCGGCAAAACAAAAACATTTTACTTTAGATTGATGGCCAAATGGCTGAAACATCTGAAAAAAATAAGGCTTCAAGCTGCGTCAGCAGAGCAGGATTTTGATTCTTACTCTTGATTAGAGATTCTGTTAGCCAAGATGTTTTGAGTTAGAACAATATACAGTAGCTAGACTTTCAAAGCTTTGGAACCACATTATACATTTGACTTAATATAAACTCACAGCTTGTAGAGCGACCTCTGCCCGAAGCACAGAAATAATGAAGACATGTTTACCTGTTTCTTAACCACTCCCTCAGAAGTGCCATCCATTCCACTGTACTTAACCAGTGTATAGATGTGGTGTCTATCTATGTAAGTGCAGACTGTTCTGAAGACTAGTTAGTTAAAAGTAACTAGGAAGAACTGTATATGGATTAGCACTGAATATGGTCAAGAGAAGTTGCCTTTAAATTAACCTGTTCATCATAGGATATGTAAACTAGGATTCATCTCCATCTTTCATAATAAAACCTACATCATAAACCCTCAATCTAACATCACTTCCAGAATTGTACTGAAAACCAAGCAATTCCAAACCCACACTGGGAAACACATTCACTTGCACTACTGCCATGTTTCAGTTAAAATTCAGCAGTAACACCACAGAAGTAAATGTCAAAAGCACTATGCTATGCTTGACCCTAAGATCCCGACATCAAACAGCAGATAAAAGCACAAAACAATTACAGCAAGTATTGAAACCTGGTAAGAGTATGTTGTTCTTCATTTCACCTAGGAATTGATTTTGTGAAAGACGACTGTAGCTAGAAGCTGTTTCTATCAGTTTATTTTATGTATTTGAAATGACAGAGCAGAACATTCAGATTCCCAGAGAATTATATTGTAAAATAATGAACATTATGCTTAAATGCCTGCTTCAAATCTGTCAACATCATTCTGCTATCAAATGCTGAACAAAAAATTATGTACCTATGAAAACTGAGCCTGATGTACACTGCTGAAAGATCAAATACAGTTTCTTTATGAAAAGTAGCAGCTCCACAAGCAATATTACCTTAGATAAAAATCTCTCACCAAGTCAATACAGCCACTGAAAAAGAGAAGCAATAAAACCAGCAGAAGCAGCCACATCTCTGGTTTGTTGTTTCCCTGAGTTCTTTCAATTTGCTCACAGTACCTGTCATCTCCTCAGCATTTGTGGAACAACAAAACAAAAGCTACAAAGCCTGAACAGAATTATTCCCTGGAAGATCTAGAGGTCCTTTTTAAACCAATGAATGACCTTTTTTCCTTCCTCTTTTCACCTAGTTCATCATAAAGCTGATCACTTTTGTATAAACAGTTCTTGCCACCTTCAGTGAATGTCTATACTGCAAACAAGGTTCAACCAGTAACAACTGCCCTCACTTCAAGCTTCCTCAGCTACAGAAGATTCATTCTATTTCTCAGGCAAGTACTCTTTACATCACTGAGCTTTATATAAACAGAACAGCAATGCCAGCAGTACCTCGCCTTGCCAAATTGCAGTTGTTTACATGCCTGCACAAACCACAGTCACACCTTTGTGACACTGGGCCACCCAAAAAAACCCCAAACAAATCCTCTGAATTCAGGCTGAGATCAGCTAAATGCTGGTCTGTAAATATGATTTTAACTGTATTATTTTCCCAGTTAAATGAAGCTGTACTCCCTCAAACAAAACAAAAACACCCTCACACAAAAGCCCATGGAATAAAAATCCAATACCCATTCTAAAGGACTACTGAAAGCCAGAGGGTCATAATCAAAACACCTGTCATGCCCTCAGTGACAAATCAAAAAGTAGTAGCATAAAATGATATGAAGATATAACATAAAAACTATCATCTGACCATGAAAAAAAAAGTTTGCAGAGTCTGGTACAAAGTATAGGCTGCATTTTAGAAGTACTAATTATCAAGGCATAAGTTATTAAACTTGTAAAAATTCACAGGCTTTGTAGGATTCAAATCTGTTACTTTACAAGTGAATGCACTGGGCTGGAGGCAACCTTACTTGTGGTCTCAAATTTTACTAAGCCACCTCTCAGCATAATAGAGTTTCACCATTCCTTTGTTTAACAAGGTGCATGAAGTCAGTCTGAATCAAAGAGGATAAACAAGGGAAGATTCAATATTTACATTCCTTAGATAAATTATTCTATAATGAGATTAAACAGGAATTAGATTTAAGGTAAAAAACTTGTACAGCCACAGATTTGTAATTTATTTCTGGAGAACTCACTACAGTGTCTTATTTGGCAGAGGCTGGGCTGCCTTGGAAAGGTTTGACAAAAAAAGCACTTCAATACAGCAAGTAAACCTTCCAATGCAAAAAGATTAACCTTAGTACCACTGTCTAGAAAGACTTTCTCCAATGCAATCCACCAAACGTCCTTGTATTTCACATGAACAGACAACTTAGTAGAAAAAACAGATACAAAACATAAATTTTTCCATAACAACGGAGCTACAAAAAGCATCCTGCTAATATATTAGCCCAACTGTCCTGGTTTTAGGGTTTTAGTTTGTGTCATGGATGCACATATGAAGCAAGTTTCCAGTCACCTCGACTTAACCATATTTTACTACAAACCACATAGCACAGATAAGAGCACACAAGCCAAGTTTCTTTTGGATGAAACTAAAGATACTATCTCAGAACATATCTAATGCACTCCCACAACTAACAGGAGTTCAGTGGACTGAACTAAACAAGAGCTAGTCCAAAACATCTCCATTACATGCACTTCAGGATGACCTGAACCCTTGTTAAGCACTTTTGCTCAAAACCTGCACTATTAGGGCACACTGCTTGCTAAGACAGATGAAGCCAAGAATGGTCAGGTTCTCAGCAAGTGTCACTGGTAAAGCACATCATTCTGCAGTGAAGATTTCCCACCTCACACTTCCTGAAGATTAGGTGTTTGGCCAATACCACTCACCCCTCTTCAGTTTGAATTTACTTTATATTGGGCTTTATCATTTTATAGGTTGCACTGCTCCCATGATCAAATGTTAGACCTACTCTTCTCTTCAGCCTTTCTCTCTCCTTCAGCGTCAGTGTGTCAGCCTTGGCAATCACAGGGACAATGTTGACTTTTCCGTGAAGAGCCTTCATGAATTCTACATCTAGTGGTTTCAGCCTGGATAAAAAAAAGAGGGGTGGGGATTTGTGGGGTTTTGTTTGGGTTTATTTATTTTAGTTTTATTTTTTAACAAACAAAATGTATTAAAAATTATTTCAAGTATCTACAGAAATAGTTTTTCCAGAATAAATTAAGAAAAAGCACTTTCTTATCAGCTTGGTTGTGTAAAGGCTGAATTGAAATTAAAATTATCACTATAAGATAAATAGGATATTACAAGCTCTTATGTTTCTGAGTGATAAACAACGTAATACTGAGTGCTTCACAACAATATTGAATGCCAAAAAGGGACAAAGCAGAGGAGAGCATTAATCCCCAGAGATCATTTTAATTGCATTGGCTAACTGATAGTGTGGGAAGTAACTCAATTAACATTAAAGTAAAGTTGCCAGTTCAAGTAATGAGTGAACTTATGAACAAGATATAATGCCCTAAAATACAAGGGCTCAGGAGCTTTTACTTACCCATGCCCAAAGGGAGAGATGAAGTAAAAACAGCAATGGACTCTGTTGTCTATAATGTGGCGCCTGTTTAGACCGCTCTCATCATGAAGGTATCTTTCAAACTGATTGTCAATGTACTGGATAATTGTTTTGAAGCTGTGATATGGAGGGAGAGGGAAGAGAAAGAGAAGCACCATAGATCAGCTTTAGAATAATAAAGAAATAATTACGAAAAGTTAAGGAGAAGGAGGAGAATCATACTTTTATTAAGAGCAGTTGTTACAAAAAGTCAACTTCTAGCATTGTATCCAGTACTGAAAGTATTTTGATAATGCAAAAAGATACTCTGACAGCAACCACTGAGTGTTTATTCATGCCTAGAGCTACTTTAAAGTGTTACTGTGTCCACTGGATAAAAAAGTTCAAGGGCAAGCTCAGAAAAAAAAGCACTCATCTCTGAGACAACACAGGCAGGAACAGAAGATTGATATTTTTTTCTGGTTTTGGGGGGTAGGGGATAAGGAATTATTTTTAAACCAACTGAGAAATGACATATCCAGGATATCCTCTTGATTTACAGCCCTGACCTAGAGCTAAGTTTCTATAGTTACCTATGAAAATTCTGGTATTCTAGTCTGCTTGAATTACACACAAATACATTTGTAAGTCATGCACGCAAGAATCACGTCATTTATTAAGCTATTTTTGTTACCTTACAGACTCCTACTCTGTTGGCAAAGAAAAATAATTCCTGCTTAGTTCAAGGCAATTTGAAATGTGCCCTACAAAGATGTAAAGGAACACAAAATTTGAACACGTAGATGAATCAGATACAAAGAGCTATGACTAGAAAGAGAAAACACAATGCATTACTAAGAAAACTGCTTTAAGATATTCCAGAGCATGGAGACACCTGCAAACAACATTAATATAAAGGACACTTTATATTAAGTGCTGCTGGGAAAGGGAAATGAACACACTGACAAAGATAAGATTAGGCAGATGATTCTGTGTCATGGACAGATCTTAAACTACTTGAGGAAAAACTGAGAAGAAAGCCTAGCTTGAAAAATAGTATTTCTGTTGTTGAGAAAGTGCAAATTTGACTGGAGAAATTTAAGGAGGAAACATACAGGAGAACACAACACAAATACTAGAATTAGTAATCTGGAGAATTAACACATAGAATGATGGCAAATACAGTGACAGCAAAGTTCAGCTTTAGGCTGCATAGCTATAATGAGGATAATGAAAGGAAGCAACATGAATGATGGAAAAGATCTTAGAGGAAATTTGATTTTCTAAAGTTGATCAAACTTTTGAATCTAGGAGGAATAAATACATACATACACAATTATATTTGCAAGATTTCTAGGTCATACCACAGAAGACAATGCAGGAAAACATGTATTAATACTGAGTTTTAACCTTAGTGCTGCTCAAGTCCTTAAGACTAAATATAAATAAATATGTTGAAAAACAACAACAGGGTTTATGCTCCTGTTGACCTTTGCTACTCTCCTCTTAGCTGGCAAAAGGTAACAAGACTGAAGATGTACAGATATTAGGATAGAAACCAAGAACAAACAATGGGAAAGCAACTATCACACATTTCTCTGGCAATGTAATCAGTTTACGTGCAGTTTTCTATCTCTAACAGCTATAATTTTCCCTATTAATATGGCCTTAGTGTCCTGTACCTCCTGACTTCCGGGAAACACCTGGCTTATACCACTGTGCTACCATTACTTAGGAGACAGCATATCCTGTATTGTAACAGCAAACAACACAACTGTTGCATTTAAGCCCACTGGGAGAAAATGAGCATTACCAAGCTGCCAAAACCCACAAAATCAACTTAACATATGCCAATAAAAAAGAAAGCTTGCAGCAGCCAGAAAAGAGTTAAAGAATGACCTGTGACACTGCAACCAAGATGAAATGAGGCCTATGATATGAAATAAGTTAATATACAGACTGGTTTTGTCACCCATCCTTTTGAGGCCAGATTTGATTCAAATCTCTGCATAAAGCAATCTTTTTTCCCCCCTCCTCTCCTTAGATCCTTTCTTCTCTGTCTTATGAAAGATACTACTTTAAAGACACACTCCTCTCACGACCCACTTGTCCACATGCATGGAATAGCAATCCTATGCTTCAAACCCCCTACCCTAAAGAATTCTGCTATTCTCGAAACATGTGCCTAAACAGATACAAAGAGCATTCCCAGGTATAGTTTGATTCTAGATTACAGAACTCAAGCTAGCATGAAAGTTTCACACAGAATCTAAAATACGATCACTAACTGCAATTAACATTCACCTTTCCTTATGGGCTGTTTTAAGTTCAACAGCATTCAGAAAACAAAAAATAATCTACTTCAGAGAATTCACTGTACTAAATCTATAACTCATTTCCCAATCCAACACTGTTATTCTTCTAATCCAGGAGGTTTCCTGGACAAAATCCTGACAACATATAATCCAGGGGGTTGGACTAGATGATCTTTTGAGGTCCCTTCCAACCCTTGCTACTACTTCTGTGATGGAAAGTATATAAAAAATTGACCCCAGTTCCCATCCTTGACAGTCAAACTCTAAAATTAAGCCCTTTCATCAATGCAAAGCCAGAAATCAAAAGCCATGAGAAAACCTACTCAGAAGAAAGATATTTGAAACACTCTCAGCAATTGCTGCCTCCTAACAGACATTGTACCAATTTGATTTAACCCTGTTCAAAAATAACCTTAGTAGAATTCATCACTCTGAAGAACAGTTGGTCTGCCCAAATTACAGCAGTCTCAAAGTGCTTTATAAAACTTGGATTGAGATCAGCACCATCTACTGGTTAACCTCAACTGCAGTGAGCACAAACATGAAATCAAAACCACAAATTTGCTGCTTCCTCTGAACTAACAAGGAAGGAAAGTATAGCTGCACCGGGTCAGTCTTGATTACAGTTTGAAAGAAAGAATCTATCCATCCAAGTCCCTATGATATCCTGTGAAGACTTTGTCAAAATGACAGTCATCCGGGCACAGACAAGATCTTGTCATGAGATACAAGAAAACGAGACTAGAAAGACATAACTGCATCTTTTTATTCTTTAGCATGTAGGTACTATTTGTTCCCATAATATATTTTTATGTTTAAGATTTGTCACAGAAAACTATGTATAAACCAGTAAATTGTTCTACTGGGTCTGAATCATCATGGAATAACTCTGTTTAGTAAGCCTCAAAAAAAAAGAAAGGGGAAAAATCTGAACACGTAGGTCTCTATGAAACATCTTAACAGAATAAACAAAGGGCATTAGAACACAATCAACAGGAAGAGCTCTATGTAACACAATACATGAGCTGCAGAGCTCTTAGCTCCAGCGGAAGGAAGCTCTAGTCAACAGTGCACAAAATAAGCAAGGCCATACTGCAGTCCAGAAAGATGCCTTCATGTTACTCTGAAAGATCCCTTTTTTCCAACTTAGTGAAGTAGGAAAAATGGGAGAAAAGTAAGAATCCCACTGCAACTTCACTTCCAAACTTTCATTTAGTGTATTATATAACTTCATTGACTTCACTTCTGCTGTTTCTTCAGTACATCACTGAAAGAAAAGAAAAACCATGTCTGATAAGAACATTTTTCAGAATGCTCCAGATAACACAGCATTCTGTCAAGAAAAGATCACAAGACTTTCTATTGGCATTATAGATGTTTATTATATCAGCTGTTTGCCTCCTTCCTGCTCATTACCTTACAGAACTCAAATCAAACAGTATTAGCTTTATGCTCCCTTTCTCTGCATAGTGACACTTTGTTTCCCTCAAGACTACCCCACACACACCACAAAAAAACACCAACAAAAACTAAAGGCTAAGCAAAATAAATATTGTTAGCACTTCTTAAAATACAGGTACGTAAAAACAAAAAAATTTCCAAAGTTTAGCTCCTATTTGCACTGGAATATTCCAGGCATCCTATAAGCACATTAACATATCTCATCTTTATTTGGAAAAAAGATACCTCAAGATCAGTTCTCTACAATTAAAGGGAAGTGCATCATGATGATGATTTGGAAATTACATGTATGAACAAGCTTCCTACCTATTTTACCATTTTCTGTCTTCTTAATCTTTATTCTAAACCAATTGTTCATGTTGTATGTTCCTGCAGATAATTACTTCAGCTGTTAAAGACTAACAGCAATATTTAGACCAGAGAGAGCTAATGCAGTAAGTACATCATTAAAAAAGCAATTCTACCCAACTTGTTAGTAGTACACATAAAGGACAGGGAATTAAAGGTATCATATTAAAACCATGGAAACTGCATGGGCCAGAGATACAGAAAGTAAAAGACAAACAAAAAATTCCCTTCTGTCAGAGGCAGCTACAGAAACAAAAAGCTGACTGCAGCTGTAACAGAGAACCTTACTGGAGAGAAAGCCATTAATTTTGAGGGAGAATCATAGCCTAGAAAACACTAACCAAACCTTTTAAAAGGTTTGAAAGTTGTTAGAAAACAAGAAGTTGCACAAAGTAACACAGTTTTACTTGGGATGTGTATTTTAGGTAACAAAAAATGTATGAGATGCTTGATTTGAAAGTTCACACAAATGAAATGTCATGTCACTAATGATATGAAGATGAGCACGCAGAATGAAGAAGTGCTCAGAAAATTGTGCTTAGCTGCAAGGACTCAGAAAAGACCCTATACTATGAATTCAAGATAACATCCCATTAATGTTAAGAATAATGGATCTGTTACTTCCTTTTAGTACATCAAAGTTCTCCAAAGACCACCAGTCGCATCACTTAAGTTCAAAGAGACAGACACACCAGTGTTGTGTAAGATACAAACTACCAAGCAAAGCAGTATTTACACACATACCAGTCCTGGCTGTTAATGGCATCTCCGTATCCTGGTGTGTCAACTACTGTTAAACGCAGTTTCACCCCTCGCTCCTCTATCTCTACTGTAGAAGCTTCGATTTGAACTGTTCTCTCTATTTTCTCTAAAATAAAGGAACATTTTGATTGTTATTGTGCCTACCAATTGCTGCAGAAATCCCTGCAGGAGAGAGCAACAGAGGAGGAAATTAATCTGAAGTGTATCATAGCCAATGTGACGTAAGATATTTTAAAGGAGAAAACAAGTTACCCAGTCAAGATTTAACACCACATTTTTGTAAATAAACTAGAAGCCATGAACTGAAAAGGAGGATTTACTCATGACTGCATGAAAAAAAAATTAAAATACTCAGAAGCATGCTGAATTCTTTGTCAAAATCTATTTACACCTCTTAGCAGGATTTATGGCTTTACAGGCCAAAAGCATTAGAGGAAATAGGGATTAGAGCAAAACCACATTTAGGTATATTGTCAGTTTGGGAGGCTGGGGGGGGGCAAGGGAAGTGTTGGTTATTTTAATAGCAATTGATAAACAGCAAAAGTTGAGTATTTGAAAATAAAATTAAAAAATGATAGCTCAAAAATACAATGTGGAGGATTAAAATACACCTAGAAAGGGTCTCATGGGTGAAGGTCCCATCAGAATGAAGCAATGATAACGTAATACTTCATATGCTGCAGGAACTGCAAAACCACGTTTACCTGCAGCTCCAGGAATGTAACGTTCTGGATAAAGATCAGTCAGGAACAGACTGTTAATTAAAGTGGATTTTCCCAAGCCAGACTCACCTACAAACAAAATAATTCAGGTTATTAAGCACATACACCTCTTATTCCAAAGCACCTCCTCTTTCGCCAAGCCCGCATTATGGAGGAAAAGTAATCTGTTCATCAGGATCCATCCTAGCTTTTGATATAAAAACAAAGGTTCAGCAAAGTACTTTTAAAACCACAGGAAAAACAAGCCTCTAGTGTTCTTATAAACACTACATGAAAATAATAATTTTACTGTACTAGATTTCATAGTAAAAGCTGAAAGGTCATACAGCACTTGACTACAGATCTAGAGATAGTTTAGTTACTTCAGGGAAAGAAAACCTTTCTTTTTTTCATTTAAACTTACAAAATCAGGAGCTGCAAATCTCCTGCTGAAAATTTCTGACAGCTTTAAGGTTTTCCTAAGCTAGAAATTGAGAATGAAGCTTTGCACCCTTACAGTCAGGCTACGTATGTCCTATGAAAAGTGAAGCAGAAAATCATAAGAAAATTATTCAAAATTCACCTGAGAAGTTCCAGTCGTATAAATTTTGTCCTACAAAGTAATGAAGTTAAATCCATACAAGCAGTTACTAAATGTAAATTTCAAAAAGCTCCTTTTTTCCTACCCCAAGGAATCAAAGGAGTCAGCATTTAGAACAATTGCCTATTTTATTTTACAGGATACTAACACTTAATCTTAGAGATGGAAAAGTTATCTGTATTTATCATCCCAAAATACATGAAAAGAAAATCTCTCCACTTATCACAAACTACCTGGTTATTTCACAGACATAGATGAACATTCTGTCACCAAATAATCCCAAAAGGCACTACAGATCAAAGAATTATAAGTGTTATGCATTCCTCCTAAT
Organism: Agapornis roseicollis; assembly: GCA_002631895.1. Classification (NCBI taxonomy): domain Eukaryota; kingdom Metazoa; phylum Chordata; class Aves; order Psittaciformes; family Psittacidae; genus Agapornis; species Agapornis roseicollis. Next base: position 542 of record NDXB01001093.1, on the reverse strand, counting down.
TTTCATTTTTCAATAACATGTCATTCCAAAGTAACCACTACAAAAAGGCGATAGTGCTGTGGACTCCCTTTGCACTTGTATAACATTAAGCTGATTCAATGCAAGTATAATTCAACACATAGAATAACAGTTTGGGCTGGAAAGGACCTTAAGATCATCTAGTTCCAACCCCCCTGCCATAAGCAGGGACACCTCACACTACACCATGCCATGCAAAGCCTCGTCCAACTTAGCCTTGAACGCTGCCAGGGATGAAGTGCTCACAACTTCCTTGGGCAACCCATTCCAGTGCCTCATCACCCTAGCAGGGAAGAATTCCTTCCTTATATCCAATCTAAACCTCTCCTGTTTAAGTCTGAACCCATTACTCCTTGTCCTGTCACTACAGTCCCTAATGAAGAGTCCCTCCCCAACATCCCTATAGGCCCCCTTCAGATACTGAAAGGCTGCTATGACGTCTCCACGCAGCCTTCTCTTCCCCAGGCTAAACAGCCCGAACTTTCCCAGCCTGTCTTTGTATGGGAGATGCTCCAGTCCCCTGA
>NDXB01001092.1:31163-76866 GCA_002631895.1 Agapornis roseicollis | reverse complement strand
TTTAAAATGTAAAAAAACCAAAAAAATAATTTAAAAAAAAAAAAAAAAAAAAAAAAAAAAAAAGAGGCAGAAAAAAGAAGCATAGGAAGAATACAGAACAGAAGTATAGAAAGAACATAGAAGTATAGAAAGACTTCACAGAGTAGCAGAGGAGCATCTAGAGTGGAAAAGATATATCAGGAAACAGACATAAGTCTCACATATATGACTACATGAGTGAATAAGGGAAGAACTATGGATGTTGTCTATCTGGGCTTCTGTAAGGCCTTTGACACTGTCTCCCATGACATCTCCTCCCTAAATTGGAGAGACATGGATTTACTGGATGGACTGTTTGGGGGATAAGGAATTAGTTGAGTGGTAGCACCCAGAAGATAGCTGTCAATGGATAAACGTCCAGATGGAGATCAATGACAAGTATCACTTAGGGATCCATATTAAGACCAGTACTGTTTAATATCTTCATCAACGGCGTACTGGAATAGAGGGCACTGTCAGCAAGTTTACAGATGACACCAGCCTGAGTGGTGCAGTTGACATACTTGAGGGATGGGATACCATCCAGAGGGACCTGAACAAGCGAACCACATGAGGTTCAACAAGACCAAGCACCATATCGTGCATATGGGTGGGGGCAATCCCTGGTATTAATACAGGCTAATGGATGAAGCCCTGGTATCAATACAGGCAGGCAACCCTGCAGAGAAGGAATTGGGAGTACTGGTGGATGAAATGCTGGACATGAGCCTGCAATGTGCACTTGAAGCCCAGAAGACCAAGCATATCTTGGGCTGCATCAAAAGAAGTGTGACCACCAGGTCAAGGGAGATGATTCGTCCCCTTGATTTTGCTGTGATGTGACCCTACCTGGAGTACTGCGTCCAGCTCTGAAGTTCTCAACCAGGGAAAGACAGACAGCTGTTGCAGCAGGTTCAAGGAAGGGTCACAAAAAATTACCAGAGGGATGGAAAACCTCTCCTAAGAGAAAAGGCTTAGAGAGCTGGTATTGTTCAGCCTGCAGAAGGTTCCTGCAGACCTTAGAGCAGCATTTCTGTATCTAAAGGGGGCTTATAAAAGAAAATGGGGACAAACCTTTTAGAAGGGCTTGTAGAAACAGGACAAAAAGTAATGGTTTGAAACTAAAAAAAGGGAGATTCAGACTACATATAAGGAAGAAATTTTTTAAGTGAGGGTGGTGGAACACTGAACAGGCTACTCAGAGAGATGGTAGATGCTCCATCCCTGGAAACATTCAAGGTCAGGTTGGACTGGACTCTGAGCAACCTGGTCTAGTTGAAGATGTCCCTGCTCACTGCAGGGGGTTTGGACTAGATGGCCTTTAAAAGTCTGTCCCAACCCAAATGATTCTATGAATCTGTATGTTAGAGAAAACCCTAAATGAAATGTCATGGTAGGTGCTGTTAACTGAAAAATACCTAGCAGCTAGCATATATTAAGTGGAATTACTTGCCTGAGTGCCTAAGAACCTGGTTTACTTGCACAAATGCATAAAAGAATTTTAATTTTTTTAAAAGACTGGGCTTTCCTGTTTGTAAAAATGTATTTTGTAATTATCAGTGACTCAGACCTTATGAATAATAACCAAGTCAGTTCAAGGAAACCATTAACTCTGCTGTTAAATCTGAATCTGTTTCATGGATTTGAACACTCTGATACTTTACCTCAAGCTTCAAACTTCTGTTAAGCCACAAGAGTTCGAAATCCCTTAGATTAAAGGCAAACAAGCAAACAATTGTTTTAAATTTTTTTTTTCATTTTGACACATTTTGGATTTTAAGTGCAATACTTTGACTCTGAAAAAAAGTCACTTTCCTTAAAACTGAATTCACTTTCTAACAATACCGAAACTGAGAATTGGTGCCATTTCAGAAGAAGATGTATTTGCTTCTTTTTGAGTTCACAGTTTTGGTTTACTTTCTCATACAATACACTGTACCAAATAAACAGGAGTCTTTTGGTAGAGAGAACATCAGTAGACTCCTACTAGAATTGTTGAGGGATGTATACTGTTCAGCATATTCATAAATTACCTGGGGAAGGAGATGAATTGCAAAGTAAGTTATTTCAGGTAGTGAAACTGAACCTGACTGAAATACTGCAGAGTGTCTCATGCTATTGAGTGACCGAGCAGGAAATTCAAAGTTAAGTGACAGGAGTGTGGAAGAAGCTGAGCCACCAACTCTATGTGTGCAGAATCACAGAATTTTGGGGGCTGGAAGGGACCTTGGGAATCATGTAGTTCAACCTCCCACGCAAAGCAAAGTCTGCTGTGAGATCAGAGATTAACTATGAGATCAGTTCCTCAGAGTCACTAGCCAGATTATCATATCCTTTTCCTTGTGTGTTAGATATTCAAGACAGGGTTCATTGTCCTGTGGCTCCTCTCGGGATTCAGGAGTGTGTTTCTTTTGTCAAACAATGCTGTGTTATTCAAAACTATTGTGTGCATTCTATTGTCAAAAGCATTTGATACAACATTGTAGATTTAAAGCAGGTACACTGAAACTTTTTCAAATGTCATATAGTACATGCAGAATTTTATGTCACTATCTTTGTATTTCTATTTTCATATGAGGTTTTCTGCCATCCTTCTTTTAAAAGAATTTTCTTTGGGCTTTTCATAGCATAAAACGTGTATTTGCTACTGGTTTTGTTCAACGAAACGTTGACTATTAATACAAGTATCTCTTTTGAAAGTACATTTGAATCCAGTATGCATGGTGTCTAATTTCCTGTCAGGTCCCAAATGTTGACGTATTTTTAGGAAATCTAGCCAGTTGAAATATCTGTAACTTAATAGTCATAAAAATGGAAAAGCTGACAAGGAACTTCGATGTAACACAAAATGCAACTTCACTCTCTTTCTGCTTGCACCAAATATATTGTAGTATCCAGCACCTTCAATGCAATCTGTGCCAGTCAATATGATTGATAACCAGTTGTATTAAAAATATAAGAATGAAGGTGACATCAGACTGTTTATGAAAATGAGTGATGAATGTGAAATGAAATGAGTACTTCAAACTGTGGACTAAATGTTGCTTGGCAACAGAATGCTTGACTAGTGCTGGGGTGTCTTTGAGACTTATGCATTTGTTAAAACAGTGCAGGAGGGAAAGCATTGTAGTAACAGTAACAAACATCTCAATAAGGTTATTTAGACATCCCATACCCATCTATTGTTACTGAAAAAAAAAATAGTAATTGTGAAAATACAGCAGCTTTAAATCACAGCCTATTTGCATTAGATAGCAGCTGCATTCATGGCAGGTATTCTGGTAGGCATTTTAAGAATTTTATTTTCTTCTAGGTTTTAGATTAATTTGACAAGTCCAATTACAAAAATAAATAACACACAAATATTTGCTCCATTCAAATGCATTGTAGATAACTTATGTCTTATCCAAATGATCTAAAGATGAAACTGAATTAAACAAATATCTTCTGTCCATCATTTTATGTAAGATCTATTTTTAAAGTACATACCCATTAATTAAATTAATTTTCCAGACAGAGACTAAGAAATCAGATATTTTCTAAGGCCTTGAGCTGAAAGAATATTTGCCTTAATCTGAGAAGGTTCTGGATCACCCAAAACTGAAAAGAACATTGGCCAAAGTTCTGCTAAAGGTCCAAATCCAAAAGGAAATTTTTTAATGGAAAATTTAAGTAATTTTAAATCAATTTACCACAGAAAGCAGGAAGACTTCGGTACACATTTTTGTAAGACATTTTATCTACCTTGTCTTCTAGAATTTAATATAAAATTCTGGCCCTAGGGCATTGGAATAACTGCCTGTGTAGAACTGCTAAAACTAGAATAGTTCCCCTAAAACATACAGTCTAAATTTATCTCCATAATAGTGGGTTTGTATATTTCTAGCTGCCTGTCTTGAAATAAGTAAATATGATCAAATTTAATAAGCTAAGAACATTCTGAACAATTTCCACTTTAGAGTATTTTCATTTGGGCTAAAAAAAATTGAAGCTGCTTTTGAAATTAGATTGCGTGTGACTTCAGAGTAATGTTCTTCTATGGACTCATAACATATATCAAAAGATAATGTGTTCCTACAGATGGCAAAAATATGCTTTGTACACCTTGACATAAATTTCAGAAGGGTGATACCTGTACACTGTTGCTGTTAATGGAGTAATGATTGGTATCAAAAGTTATATCTTTGAGTTTATTTAAGGAATTTTCTTATGCACTCCTTAATATTCCTTTAATTTTTAGTCATAATTGTCTTATGTAATTCCTAATTAGACAGAAAAAAAGGCATTTAAATGCACTTCTGGAGAACCTAGAAATGGAAAAGACCTATCTAACGCTACAAGATAAACTCTTCTAGAGTGATACTTACTTTAGGTAAAGCATTGTAATACTTAGACACCACAAGATCACTAAAACCTGAAATTTTGATTTCAGCTATAAAGTTTCTTCTTGTTATAGGTTTATATTAGGCAGTGTTCAGCATTACTTTGATGCATGGTAGCTATTTTTGATGCTTCAAAAGTTAAGTGACCATATGTAAGTGCATGTATATACAGCAGAACTATCCAGTCACAGATTATACACATCAGTCACTCCAACAGCTTCACTTTCAACATCAGCAGGGAAATGAAATAATCATAGGGAAAAGCAATAATCTGAGGCTACAGCAAATGTTTTCTCTAAACACAGAACTTTCTTGTCATGTACACTAATCTCACCTTTCATAGGAGGAGGGCTATTTTACACAGGTGTGCTACCCTCCCTCCTTGGTCATTTTCAGGCATTTCTAGCCCTGCACAAAGACCACCTGCCAGCAAGATATATATAGCTTAAAAGTTAATAATGCAGTTATTTATTGGCTGTTGCACACCAAGACATCTAGGATTTAAGAAGCTACCAGACTAAGTGCTAATATGCACTCTGGCATAATGAGACACCCAGAGTCTCCACTGGCCAGTCAGGCACCAGCCCGGAGGGGAAGGGCCAGCTTCCACTGCCCCTGAAACAGATCCTTTTACACTTACTCAGTTTTTTCCGTCAGGATTTTATACCATTTTGTGCTGATGTTCTTCCTCTTGAAACCTTGAGCTACTGATAATCCAGTCTTAATGATCCTACTCTGTCTGCAGTTCTACCTTTCTTATCTTGCATACCTCTACTCTGCCAACTTCCTCTCAACTTAGCAGTTTCCTCAGAGGTCTGAGCCAAGGTGATGAAACTGAGCCATATCCAATCTGAGTCTTCACAGGCAGCTGCACCCTGTGGAGAATGAGGGAGGTGGTTACAGAAGGGATCACAGACAGAGATAGGTACAGGTGCAATTCAGTTCATGACCAAAGACAGCAGCTAAAGCAGGCCTGACCCCAAAAAGCTGTAGAGCTTTCCAAAGCCCACTGACTCCACTTTCATAGCCTCCAAAACAATCAATGCTATACAGCACTCACCACCTTGGTGTCATCTCCCCCTGTACAGGCACTGAATCTCTTTCAAATGCGAGGCAACACCTCGCCCACAGGCCCAAACCCTAGGTTTTGGCAGAGCTGATCTCTTACTGGACTCTATTATTTCTGTTTCAAATAGTGTCATGTTCACCACAATACCAGAAATTAAAGTCTGTATGGGAAAACATGGTTTCATTTCTTTCCCTTCAGAGAAGAGAAAGAGAAAATACTTTTGTTCTTTACCCTCTGTGTGGCAAAGAAAGATAGTTCAGAAGTAATGAGATCTTTCATCCTTTCACCTCTTTCACCTGTAATAGGAGACAGGAATAGGAACAAATGGAAATTCTTTTTCTTTTGGCAGAGATATCAGTCATCTCTGACATGAATACATATCTGGAGTTGCTGCAAGCAGAATAAACACATCATTTTACTTCTGATTAAAAATGTTCTAGCTAGTGAACATCCAGCAGTTTATTATCTCCTAGTTAGTTCTACAGTGCCCACCCTTGAAAATATAGGAAAGCTTGACCATAAATAGTTTAGCAGAGGGAAGGTGAACCACATTCCCCAAAGTAGAGAGTTTAAAACAATCATGTATTAACATGATTCATCAGGTAATTTTCATGCTGATCCACTGTAGGTGCAAAATGACCACTGTGACCCAGATACACGTCAGTCTGAGCTTGAGAATCAGAATGTGGTCAAAGACTGAGGGAACTCTGTGCAGCTATTGTGTAGGTAATACAGTACTGTGCACTAAAACATACGTCACTAGATAGGAAGCAATTTTGCTTGTTTGCAGGAGCCACAAACGAGCTACAACAACAGGCCAATTAATTTTCCATACCTTATCCCTTTCTAGCTTTAGCAAATGCCTGACATTTCAGACAAGACATATATGAACAGTACTTTCCCAGAGGAAGACAGCAACTTCAGTTCACATGTTTAGGTCTTCTTATAGGCAATCAAATAATTATTGTATTATGTTTTATTTTATATCCATCCAATTGCAGTTGGTTTGGATATGAATAAGCATGTATTGACTAAATCAATAGTCTTAGCCATGTTACAGTGCACATAAAATAGTTACAAGAATAAAATCAGTTGTTACCTTAACCACTTGCAAAAAATGGTGAGGCTAAACTTTGAACTAACATGGCCTCATTAGGTTATATTCAGATTAAGAAGTAGACAGGAAAAAAGGAAGAAATTTTTTTTTTTAATTAGTCCTCCATTTCCTTTCCTTTAGAATAACTAAAATTTACCACTAAAAGAGCCAGACAGTACAATTAAGTTTTACGGAAACCATATTAAAGTTCCTTTAAAATTGAGCTTCATCTTCCCCATAAATCCCAGGAGTACTTACAATTAAATTAGGCTTTGTCATCTGAAATAACAGAATGAGATACATAATATGCCACACACTCTCTGATACAGGAACCCAGCTAATCAAGATCATGACCTAGCATATTGCTACTTCACAAATACAGCAGCAGTGCAGTACTGCTTATGTATCTGGAAACACCTCTCAGTAGAGACTTTATGCATGTAGAAGTTATTTCATGTTCCTTCTTCCTGACATCAGCACTGAGCTACAGCAGAATGAGCACTGTATGACAAGTAGGTTATAGAATGGATTTTGCCAATATCCCAATTAATAACTTGTTCACAGAATAATCCTAGCAACTTGGTAAGTGATTTGGCATAGCTATCTTTCTGAGAAAGTCTTTTGTTAAACATTGAGTCCAAATGAGATAAGACAAGTCTGCCCCTGTTTTATGCATAGTGGGCTACAAGCTCTGATAAGTTCATAAGGGTGCTGGACTATATCCTGGGCTCTACAGCAGAAAATTACTTACAGGAAAGGACCAAGTCCAAGTGATGAGCCCAAGGAAGCCAACGGGAGGCACTCAGTTCACATCAAATCCCACTCCCATCAAGGAATTAGGTGACTTCCCCTAATGGTATAAATCTTTGTGTTCTCCTTCATAAAGAAAGCAAGAATCATCAGATATTTCACACCTCACAGGAGAGTAATCTACCTTTCCCACTAAATTATTCAGAAGTAGAGAGGTTTGAGATGAATAATCTCCTGTTATTCAATTAATGCTCTATTGATTAAGCTGTTCAGTTAATATTAACTTAGGCACAGAGAGCTGTGAATGAGAGTTAGGCATGATACACCTTGCTGACCTGCTCACTACAGGCAAGTCTGAGGTATGTCTCAGTATGCCCAGAAATAAAACTTTAAGCTTCCAGACAAATGTGCAGACATTGCACAGTGACTTATGCAGTGAATTCTACAAGCCTGAAACAAAGCAACAGTCCTGGATTTGAAAAACCTAACAAGACTTAGGATAGACAATCTGCATCTTGAACAATCTCTAAGAAAACTGTCAGGTATTGTAAGTGCTGTTTAGTTAGGTACTATTTAAACATTTACATTCTGATCTGATTAGTTGGTTGGGCTTCTGTTTGGTTTTGTTGATTTGGTTTTGGTTTGGTTTTGGGTGGAGGGGTTGTGAGTATTACTTGTTTGTTTCTTGTGTTTCTGAATCACTTAACATGTATTTTTGCGACATTAGGCAAGGAAACTTTCTAATAAATAATTTCAAAACTTTCAGCACTGTGCTATCCCATGTGTCCAATGCTCATGTCCACACCCCCCACTCAGCTTCCTAAATACTTTCCTTCCATCTCCAGGTTATCAGAAAATGAGCACTCAAATCCTACATACTTTGAACATCATTTTGCTATGCATGCTCCAGAATCAACTGTTTCTTGATGCTGCTTTTGCTGTTAATGCAAAATAAACCATACCACAGCACGGAAAAGGTAAGCTAGTTGCCTCAGAGCTGTTAATGTAAATTTCCCAAAAAGTTCTTACAGAAGGACATTTGTTAAATGTTTTAAAGGCAGACTGTTGCAAAGCAAGTTTTCCAGAGCTGATAGTGGGTGACTGAAATGATAGCCAGACACAGCAGAGATTCAGTGTGCTTGGTTTCTGATAATGACATTATAGTCCAGACAGACATAGATATCTGATTGTTGTACGTAACAAATTAGAGAGAGATTTTACAGCTGTGTTACATATTTGTCCACTTCCATAATTTCAAGCACAGTTGGACCCGGACAGCTCTCATTCTAACAAAACATCTGCAGAAATCACTGATTAAAATGCAAAGAAAAAATGTGTTGCAATTCCTGCTTTGATGAGAATTACATAGAATATATGCATCTTCAGGTCTATTTATTTTAATATGAATACCTGACATTCACAGTTTATGGAGTTTTTTTTAAACAGTATCTGTCACCCTCAAATTATATTTATCTTAAGGCATCTCACACATGCCTCATGCTTCTCAGTAGCTGTTTTCATTTCTGTAGTCTGCGATGGATGGCAATATATGATCAGCAATACAGCACCTTCAAAAAAACCATAAACAGGCACTTAGGAACTCAGTGAAAGATTGTACCATTTTCTAGTGAACAGAGTGCTTAATTCCATTAGTGTCATAGGTTGATTAAATCATCCTACATCACATTTCAAATGCACTGCAATCAGTTAAGTCACCCCTTGTAGCTCAATACATCTCTGCATTTCTATGGTCATACAGGTGGTGTGAAAAATTTTCTGATAGCCTGTAAAGTGAAATGACTTATTGTGCTTTAGTTATGCCTAACAGTTTTGTAGAAATAAAAGTGATTAAGATGTTTCAATCTGGTGGTTTTTTGTATAGAAAATAACTGTGAAATAAGTCTTAATTGTGCACTTCAGAGGGTTTTTTCTGAACTACAGCAGTAAAGCAAAGGACTATGTGAGCCAACCAACTGGAACAGAGAAAGAAATAAGCTACATTCATTTTCAGTCAGGTCCCTATTGTGGAAACATCTCCTTGTAACTTTAATGTTTCACCTGAATGATAGTATCACCAAGAAGACACTGAAAATGATGAATTTGATCCCTAGTGTAATATCCATCTAGATCCATCTAGCCAGCACATTTCAAAAGCATTTCTAGTTATTCAGTTTCAGTTTATTTCCACATTTCTAAAGCCACACAGATGCTATGCTAGTATCAGAGAAATTACTGAATGCTTTTAGGAGTATCTCCAGGACTCCTCACACACTCACACTGAATGTTACCAATGTTCCTGACTGAAATAAAAAAGCAGGTCACATCTGTACATACCAGACAGCAAAGATAGAAAGTTTGGCACTAAAAAATGTCAAGTTTTCTAACAAAAAAACCCCCCAACAAACAATTCCTACATTCAATACTTGAATTTTTATGTGGGCTAGAAATATTTAGTCTCACCACTGTCTCTGACCTCTTGTCATTTTGCAAGCATCAGTGAAGCATCTTTTCCTAAGACATATGAGGACACTGTACCTATCCTGCTCAAAACAGAAATAGATAATCCTCTGTCATTCCCAGACTGACTTGCATTTTATTATCAGACTTTCACCATTATTCTACTAGTTTCTGAGATCTTCCCAGTAGGATCACTGGAATTCACTATGTGCAGGCTCTTCATTCTCAAAGTTCTTTAATCTTATTTTGACAGAAACTGGATGTCATGTTGGTTAAAATGCCATCACTGTATTCACATAAATGCATTTGTTATACCTTTGCTTTTTGTAAGTAAAAGTTTGATACATGCCAAGTGTACTGGGTCTGGCTGGGATGGATTTCATTCTCTTCATAGCAGTCCATATGGTACTTTGTTTCTTAAATTTGTGACTACAACAGCATTGATAATACCCTAATGTCTTAGCTATTGCTGCACAGCGCTCTCACAGCATCAAGGCCACTTCTCTGTTCCTCCTTCTGTCCTCCATAAGGAATAGGCTGGCAGTGGGGAAGAGGTTGAGTGGGGGACACAACTGTCAGAACAGAGTTAAATGGACCAGAGATTCCCATGCTATATAACATCTCACTCAGGAAGAAAATAGGGGGAGTGAGCAAGCAGCTTGTGGATGCTTAGCTGCTGACTGGGTCAAGCTGACAACAAAAAGCCTCAAGCTTTGCATCATATTACAAATTTTTGTATTTCAGAAGAGATATTTATCTGGACAATCTTATCCTTTGATTACATTATACTCTAACAAAAAGTCTGAAATTCTCAGTTATCTGGTGGTAGACATATAATTTTATGCATTAAAAGCAGAAATGAAAAGGACAAGAAAACATACAGGAAGGTGATATATGGGTGGATTAGATACCTAAGACCGTCAAATTGAAATCCTACTATCCTTAATGACAACACTCAGATGGAGTTGAATGAAACCAGTAGTTCAGCTATGAAATTTCCAATCATTCCTCCACTTCTATTCAAAAATTATTGTAAGCAGACAAATAGGGGGGAAATGTCATGTGTACTGATGCTAACTCCCATGTTCTAGAAGAGTGACAACAAGTAATTGTCTCCATTTCCAAGATGCATTGGCAATATTGAGATTTAGTAATATGACATTGCCCGATGCATGAGAGGACACAGAAAAGTATCTGGCGAAAATATCGTCAGTTAAAGCAGAATTACCATCAAAACAGGACATTTTCATGTTTTATGTTCATAGTACTGTACAATTAGTGAACAAGGAGGTCTTGATGGCAGCCGAAAATGCTAGAAAATATTTTCCTTGGTGGTGGAGGTACAGCTTCATTTAGCCTACCCTTTTTCCCAAGATTTTTCTTTTTTTACAACTTGAGGTGTGCAAATTAATGTGCTGCACAGGTAGTGATGGTTTCAGGGCAAGGCTTCTTTAGTGTATTATTTATAGTTTGCAGTGTGGGCCAGGAGAGAGAAGGAAAGAGAGAACTTGCATACTAAAATCAATACAAATAATAATAGCCTCTTACAAGAGAAGCCTCAGGGACTGAATATCTCTGGGTTCCTTTTTTACATAAATGATCTCAATGGATTATTGTTTCAATGTTTTGTGCTGTCAGTCACAGTCAGCTACCAGCTCTCTTTTTGTCCCATGGAAATATTCTCACTCCTACATGCCAAAATAAAACAAAATTACATAGCAGTAGGTAGCCCTTACTGGCTTTCCTGAAGGTCTTCAGCAGAACCATAATACAATAGAGGCAGTAATCTGTGCTGTTCATAGGCTCTTTTTGAGACACACACTCTGTCAGTCAAAGCTGAAGTGATCAAATATGTTCCTATGTTATATCTCAACTTTTTAATTTCAGAGCAGCTTGGGGCTGTGGCTCAATTATTTCTTGGGTTTTGTTTTCACTTATTTTTAGCAAGCCAAGCACACTGAAAACCAGAAAATATTCATTTGGGACACAGAAACATTCATATTTGATAGCATTACTGTCAGCTTAACAGGAACGTGCATTAGGATTCTGCAGGATTCTGTATACTTTGATATTAGGTAAACCAAAGTAATTCAGATATCTGTATTTTTAACGTGTCCATATAATAAGAATACTTAGTGCCTATGTTTTTCCACAGACTTTCTTTGCCTGAGCAACCCACTTACTTCTGTTATTCCACTTAATATTTTATTATGCACACAGGAGAAATGACATTTTTTTATAATTCTTTTGGCATCATCCTAATAGATTTTTCCTTATTAGTCATCTTTACATAAATATTTAGTGAAAAGACATTAAAATTATTTTTAAATGTTTATAATTTTTAGAATTCTATGATTTTATTCAATGTACAAAATCTTGCATAAAATGAATTATATCTCTTTTAAAAAATAGATTACCATAATCCTGTTTACTGAATTATTCAGCACCTATAAAAAACATTACAATCTCTACATTTGTGCATTTTTATTTTACTATTATACTAAAACAATAACATTGTTTTGCAACCAGAGGCATATTTTTCTTGCATTCCTTTTGATTTTTCTGCTCCCTTTCTTACTCAGGAGCATAGGAGGGAAATTAATTAAAATGTCTGCAGTTTTAGAAAGAAGTTGAGCATTTGGCATTTTGACTCATTTTTAACAAGTAAAAAGGCATTTTTCTCTTCAGGGATCTTTTCATGGTAACTACCCAGCTTACTTCAGAAGTTGTGGGTTCTATGCAACAGAGGCAGTCTTACAAACTGACCTCAAAAGAAAATGGACAGCAAAGCAGAGCTTTGATGAAAACCAGAAATGTTGTGGAAAGACAATGAAAAAAATGGCCTTGCTGTGTCCCTCACCTGTGCACACTCACACAATTTTGTTTCTTTAAAGACCAGATCAACTGGAGAAATGGGGGAGTTTACTGCCAGAAGCTACACAGGGAAACTAAAAAACAGGGAACAGACCACCATATCAAATATGTTTGGGTACTTTTGCCTAGCTCCTCAATGTTGTATTGATGCCTGATTCCCACTGCAAGCCACACCTGAAAATGAAACCAAAAGTCTTAAAGCAACAGAGGTCCTTAATGTGCTTCAAGCATAAAGGGTAGGAAAAAAAAAAAAACAGAAAAAGAATTTCTAGCCCTTAATGCTGCCGTGTTTGAAGATCAGTATTTTCCTTTCGTCCTTACAATGGCGCTCACTTAGTTCTAGGAAAAAGAAAATATGAAAAAACCAACCCACAAATGGAAAACCTTCTTAACTTTGTCATGTGACAGGCTGTGCTGATTGATGCTTATCTTCACTGCCTGTTTTGGCAGAAGTGCAAATGACTTTTGAAAGACGTGATGCTTTTTCTGCCTACATTATCATAGCTACTTATGCAAAATGTATTTTTGCTTTATATTTAATGCCTCTTCCATTTACTGAAATCTTTTTCTCATTCAGACTATTCCATGCTGCATTTAGGAGTCACGGCAGAGTTTCTGTATTGTTTCTACTAATCACGATTACTAATCTTGTTGTCACAAACCTTTTCTCTGCAGCATAGTTTGTACTTCATGATTATATACTATGTCAAATTATCAATACATATGTATTTGTTTGCATTTATAAAAAATCCAATTTGTCAGACTCTGTACAATATTATGGAAATTGTGTGTGTAAGACAGTGAAAGGTAAATGCTATTTTTCTCTGCCTTAATGGTAATTTGAAAAGCAGGTGGAAATAGCATTAATGCATTTTCAGCCAAGCTAAAACTAATGACTGCTACTGTAACTTAATTGAAGTACAAGCTAATTGCCTTTTTCATTTAAGGCCCCTAGTTACATCTTTATCCCAGTAAAAATAATAATAATTAAAAAAATATTTTCCAGAGGTTTTTTTTTTTTTCAATTTTTAACTAAACCCTGAAACTAATTTACCTATCCCAAGATCAGAATACAGAATTCCAAAATCTTTATTATGGTAATACTGCTCTTAAAATTTTTGTAGTCTTACTAGAAATTTAGTATAATTAAGTCTTCTAATATTGTCATCTCATTTTCTAAATCTGTAACATTTTGGGCATGTCAGATGGGAATTCTGGAGTGAGATAGGCACCAGAACAGAAACACAGTACTTACTGAGGAGTCCTTTCCAAGGATGGTATAGCTGAAATGCAGCTTCTAATTTATCACATATACACACATATGATGCATAGGGAAATGTGCTCATACTAGTCAATGCCCCCACTCTATGTCTGGCACCATGGAGTTGAGGGACATCTGCAGACACATCTCAGTCCACCCAGAGCTACTTTCATTATTGTTTCCAAACTTACATGGTTGTCATGAGTTGCCAATAGCCTTGTCAGTCGTATCACCCCAAGACAGTCACTTTGATGTTTCCCATGTATAAAACCTATTAGCTGTTGTTACTTAGGTCAACATCACCTTCTGGCTTCCTTCCTCAAATGCGTTATAGGAGTCTAAGTATCAAAAGGCTATTTGTCCTCTGGTTTAGCTCTGTGCATAACTAAACCAATGGAAAGAAACAGATGCAGTTGAAAGCTTTCAGACAGTCCTCTCCCATAATCATTGTATTTGGCTTGTTTTCCCACTGCATCACCTGATGAGTGAAGAGATGGGCAGAAATAGTCAAGATATCACTTACCTGGCAGAACTTTCAACTGGCATTTGCTCCATGGAAAGGCTTTTGATAAATCAGGAAACAATCTGAATAGTCTAAACTTTTAAAACTGTTGAACTTGGAATTTGATAATTTCTGATTGTTTAGATTCTGTGTGTTCCAGCCTACATCTTTCAGAAAGAATCAGTTTGTATTTCATATGCCTAAGAAAGAAATAGTTCTAACAAAGCATAATGTTTTACCAGCTCTTAAATATTTTGCAGTATACCTGAGTATGGCACAACCATCCTCTCTGGTGGTTATATGACTATGTGCCAGCTTGCAACTGTTATTTGTATCTTGACCCAGCTCTGTCAATGGGTGAAGAAACAGCTGCTCAGATGATTTCAAAGGAGGTTACTTGTGAAGGCTCTTCTCCGTATTTTGACTGATTTTGAGGCATCTGTGAAGCAAGATTTCCAGGGGAGGTGTCATTGACAGATACTGACCAGAGACATGCTTTTCCCCTGCTAGGACTCACTGAGTGGTCAGACACATTGTGTTAAATGTATGCACTAAAATGGAAATAGGTACCATGCTAATTATGCTGACCAATGCATTAAGCTTTTCTGAGCTCTTGCCTATTTAGGATGCAATACTTCATGTGAGGGTGTCTCTATTGGCCTGCTGCACACTGACCTGCTGGTAGCTGGGGTTTCTGCTCCTGGGGTTCAGGAAGGTAACACACACACTCAAGGCTGCTGCCTAACACTTCACGATGAACGACAAGCACACCAATATTTGGGGGGAGAGGGGGTGGCAAGGAAACTATATAATTGAAATGTAATATATTTTCTGCATCAACAGCCTTCACTTTTCATTTTCAGCACTCAATGAATGTAAAATACTTGTCGCTTAGGATCTTTCATACTCTTTTGGTGACAACACAGAAGATGACAATCATGTGCCAATTTATACTCTACCAGAAGAAAAAGGGGCAAATTTACTTCTATAACTGCAGAGAGAGCATATTTTAATGTAAAGTAGTGTGCAAAACTATTTTTCTCTTGAAGACTTTGAGTATATACATTTCGATTTTTTTCAGAGGCAGATAAACAGAACAACTGGAACACTTTAAATGAGACCACTCAGTAACCTCAAGCAGCTAGCTCTCTCATGAAAGTTTTAAATCTTACTTATTTTTTGTGCCGTTTGCACAGAAATGGAACTGAAGATGGTTGCTGTCTCCTCAGCCCCACTGTTCCCTGATATCTAAGAGCTCCTTACCACTAATAAAGTCAGTACAATTCTTATTTAGTCAATACCAGTTATTAAAAAAAGTAAAAAAAAAAAAATTAGACAAACTATAAACTATTATTATAAGTATTTATTTATAATTATTAATTATTTAATGGAGGCCTCCATTAATTGTGGCTTTTAACTGGCCTGCCTGAACATTTTTCTCTTGGCTCACTCAAGCAACCTACTTTTGCTCAGTGGGTTATTTCAGCTAAGATTATAAACCTTTAGAGAAAATGTCTTTATTTCCACAAAACACCTAATATAATGAATTTCTAATCCTAACTATAATTGTTTATAATTATTTATAAATGATACAATAGCTTTAAGCTGATACATTCTATTCAACCAAGAGAAGCTTAGGCACTTTGTCCATGTACAGTATCTTTTCATTTTCACTTATTATCCTTAATCTTTAAAACATGTCTTATAGCATGTGGGAAAAAAGGTAAAAAGAAGAAAGAGTAAGGAAAGAATCCTCACCTACTACTAGCTACTCTAAGTTGACATGTATTGTGGTAGTTTCCTCTGGTTACAGACAGCTGTCTCTAAGCAAAATGAACAAAATAATAATTTCTATTATGGATGTAAACACCTAATTTGTTAGTATTTGGATCCTGTATGCTGGAGGAAATGCTCTATACCTCAGAGGTGACAGCATCTGGCCTAAATGTGAGTCAGATTCACACTTCCATGTTGTGCCATACAAGAATTTCATACCCTTCACCTTTTTCTTTTTAAACACCATCCTTCCCAGATATTTGGTTCCTTTAAGATTTCACATAAATTCTCTATTCTTTCATAATTTTCACTTTTATATTAAAATTTTCTCTCCCAAACTTTAAAAATACTTCTTAAAAATGCATAAACACAGAAAACCTTTGTCTAATTATGATCTAATATGGATTATTTAATATTAAATATCTATAACATAAAAATAAAAACAAAATTAATATATAACACAATGCGCAATTCTAGTCAGAGTAAAAAAAAACAGAACCCTTAGAAGTATGGCTGCAAGTGGAATGACTGGATGTCTCTCCATAAGAATGTTCCAATAGGCTTGCCATTTTTTTGAGTTGCAAACAATTAACATAATACAGAAAGCTTAGTATTCTTGCTGCACCACCTTGTCTCCAAGCGTCAATAGTATCCACATCTATTTTGAGCCAGTCTCTAAAGTAATACACTGAATTCTTTCTAAACGAAATGTCACTTATGACATTGGAAGACTGCTAACAAAGAAACTTTATAACAGTTTTCTATGAAGCTCTCACAGCCTTTGTGAGTTACTGAATTCAGAGGAAGATGAATTCTAGAAGCAGGCACTGGAATTTGTAGTACTTAAAAAACTCCAGTCAGTCATCCAAACACTTGTTTAGATTTATATATACTCTATTTGCTCAGCCTTGCAAAGTTTGAGGTTCACTAGTGCTCCTGTTAGAAAGCTGCAGACATGCTACTGACAACGCATTTTAAACCCCTTCCAAGACTTCATCAGCACACTTTGATGGTACCCTGTGTAACATGTTGAATGTAGAGAAGATGAACGACAATAATGAACTACTTTTTTACCTGACTGCATTTTTTCCCTGTACTTTTTTCTTCTTTAGCACAGTGCACTTGCTATAACAAACACTACTCTTATTAGAACATCATCTAAACCACATAAGGCATTTTTTATTTTCCAGGATAAAGTTTCAAACTTGTTCCCTTGTTCAAAATATCTAGTATTTTATTATCTCATTATGATAATTTCTATACAAGTGTGATCTAAAGTATTTCCATTTTAGCTCAGAATATAATGATAAGCATGAAAATGTTCTAATATGTCGTGCTCATTTAGCACAATCTTTGCAGTTAATTAAGCCCCAGTCTTAAGACTAACAATCATTTTGGCTACCTCTCACTTGTGAGTTTTGTTTCTGTGATCCCTACCCTTCTGCCATTCAGATTGCAGTAGGCAATATTTAGATCTGTATAGCTTTTCTGGAGAATTAAAGCGTTATGAAGTTCTAAAAAAAAATGCTCAAGCATTATTAGCAGAGTTGTATTTAATTAAAGAAAAACAGCACATTTGAATAAAAAAAGAATAAGCCATTAGAATGCAATGAATACCATATCTGAAAAGGCAAAACAATAATTCAATGGAATTAATTTTCACTATCTGTAACCATTTATGTTGAAGACAGGATGCCTACGTTTCAAATGAAGTTAGAATGTTATACACAACCATCCTCTAAGTTCTGTGTTGAGCAACCTCAAGCTCTATTGTCAGAAAGTCTTTTCGTCCCTCTTTCGAAAGTAACAGTGTTAATGAAGTAAAGGTAGAGTTCAGCTCAGGAAGCAGAGGGCTGGGGGTTATGAATTGATACACTACCTAATGTTTACAAGTCCTCTGTGAGATCAGCAGCAGCAGATCTGCCGCTTAAACATCTAACCTATTCTCATATAAAATTCCCATTTTCCTCAAGCCCACCTGCTTTCCCATCACCATCAACATTTTCTCACAAAAACTTCAATTGTGGCACCAGTGATTACAAAAACAAACAAACAAAAAATTATTATTGACTTTAAGAAGAAACTTTATAAGCACTATAAAAATTTTTAAAAAAAGCCCAAGTGGCATCTGTTGTTATAATGGCGTGCGAGCACAGTAACTCAGAAATGTCATCTTTTTTTCAATTTCTTGAAACAGTGTTCTTCTCTTACTTGTTTTCTTACATCCTATAAGCATATTTTGTCTTTCTTAAAATCAGTTTCTAGTTTGCAGAACAAAAGCCATCGCCGATACAAGGCTCTTCTAACCATTGTGCCATTTCTGCCTCTTACTTAGATAAGCAAAATGAAGATAAATTGTCCCCATCTCTGGATGGCTTGAGATATAGGAAATTACCTTCTCTTTAATTGGAACTTAGCCTCTAATCATTTATTATTAATAAAATTCTGCAAACATTCTAGAAATTACAAGTGTGATCAATACACCTTTACAGGTATTTTAGAAGAGATGAACCTTCTTTCAGGAGTGAAAAGATTTAGGAGATTAGTTGTAGCTACTATTTGCAAAGGTAGCATAGGAGCCAGGTAGGACAAAGTGATCTAGCTTGGAGCACTGATAAAGGATGTTTTTCAACTGTATTTTTACTAAAAAGTTAGTGCATTAAAAGTTTATGGGCGAGTAAGATTGCTTATCATATCAGGATACTGCATATCCTTAACACATTCATAGAGGCTACTTGAAGGGCACTTTCAGCACCTGGACCTGGGTACATAATAGAGCTTTTTATTGTTGACAGAGTCTGGAGCCCTGTGAGTATTTTTACAGTACATTATTTTTTAGAACCAATAAATTACTCATCTGAACTATCCAAGTATAAACATGATGACTTTTTGTCAGGCTTGACTATGGTACTATTACAATGAATTATGGATTTCAGCGGTTATCTGCTTTTGATGTGGTGCAATAAATCATGATCATTTATGATTGGTTTTGAACTTCATACAAGTTTTTCATATAGTCTGTTCTGTATTTGTAAGGTTCCTCAGAGTTATACTTTTAAAGATGTCAGACAATTTCCAGATAGCATTAGGCTGGTTTAAAATTCTTTGAAAAGCATATACAAGATAAATCAAAAGAAATTTAAATAAATTTTTCAGACCTCCTTTTATTCTCTATAAAATTATGAAAACCCCACAAATAAACAGAACTCAAAATTCTAAGTTTTTGTTGAAGGATAAGAGATTGAAGTATTAAAAAATAAAATAAAACAAAATAAAACAAAATGAAATGAAATAAATAAAATAAAATAAAGTTAAAATAAAAATGCTCAAGTTACAATGAGTAATTGGCATCTACTGGCAGATGATTCATCTAACAGCGGCCTCCAGGATTATAAATTAAAAAGAAAAAACAAGGCCATATGTGAATGCATTTATCCACAAAAAAACCCAGAGTAAAAAAAAGGAACCTTTTCTTAATCTCACCTTCTCTTCATCCAGTCTGTCATGTTTTCCTGTATACTCTGTACTATGCAGGACTGGCATCACTTGACAAGGAGCTGAGCCAGTCCTCCAGCAGTACTAAGATTTTTACTTTTATTCTCTTTTATCATGATTAATGGCTTTCCTGTTCTATTATCTACCTCTGAATTTCTACTTTTTTATTCCTGACCTTTTATGTTACTTCTGCTTGGCAGGATGTGTCTTTCTTTGCTTCCATTTTTTCTTCCTCATTTGTCTACCTTCTTCTGTATTATACTGTGGTTTATTATTTATTACAACTGGGACTAGGCCCTTCCTTCTCTGTAACACTGAGGTTGGATTTAAGGGATACATCTGGTCACTACATTTGATAAAAGACTTTTTAAAAAAATGGAACAGTTACATATTCATAATAAAAAGTGTTAAGTAATATTTTTTTATGAACTAAAATAAAATAATTTCTTCCTGCCCTCCCCAGATTGAATAAATCCTTGTATGTATTTGAAGTTACGTGTGACCCATTGGACACAAAAGAGTGACTTCTTTCCCTTAGGGAAGCATTTTTGCAGGCACAAAAGAAAATAATTGTCTCCTTGTCTGTCATCTCAGAATTTGCAAGAAAAATCACCTTTCTATTCAGCATCAGAAGTACCCATCTCAGATGTTTTGATGTCCTTTTTTTCAGAGAGGCTTGATGACTCAGTCATCATGACAGACTTGTTGCACACATCTGTGATCAGCACAGCTAAATGCATTGAATGCAGATCAGCAGTTTCTATTACAGTTTATTTCAGCTTTACTTCTACTATATATTAGCATAAACTATCCATGGAAACGTACTACTTACATGTTCTGCAAAGTGGAAATTTTTGATGAAGGAAAGAGATGGGCCTTTTCTCAGTTTACTTTGTTTCTGCACTCAGTGAATAAGCCTCTTTCCCATTTCCTTAACGTGTTTGCCCTAATAATTAGAGATAGGTTTTACATTCCAGAGAATGTGTAGGTTTTAGATATGCACAGATCCTACATCAAAGACAGAGGAGGGAAAAGAAACTCTTAACATTTCTAATATACATATAAGCGTGGGGTTTTTTTCTACTCTTAAGTTTGGTTAGAAAATTGCATGTTGGTATCCTTTTGAATTTTTAATCACACTGTGATTTAAAGGAGCATTTAATGCATTTTGTTTCACAATAAGAGAATCACAGATCCTCACTTTTCACCTCTCTTTAGCCCTCCTACCCTTAAGTCATACAGCAACCCTTATTAAAGAAGGGTTTAGTTTATTAAAGAAGTTCAATACAAATTCTCTTTAAACAAGGCATTGCATTAAAGTTGACCCCAAGGATCCAATTAGGCCAGAACTAGACGTTAAACTGCAAATGGCTATTCTCCTCAGTTACACATTAACCCTTGTTTGTTAATATTCCATTATCACAACAGGAATGCTCCTCTGTGCTGTCTCTAACTTCCCTTACCTTTGTAAGGTAGCAACACAGCTTAGCAGAGCTCACAGACATTTTAGCTACAATGTAGCAACTTAAAAGACCATTTTCTACCTGAAGCCTATTTCCTGGCAGTATCAAGCAAAGGAAAAGTACTACCACAGTTAAGCACATTCTCCGTTCTAACTCATTCCAGTGCTGAATACTTAGCAGAAAACCACTGAGTAAACAAAACATCCTGAAAGAAAAACTCATCCAAGCAGACCCCAGTCTCAGCAAAAAGCTAGTCAATATGACCACCCCCTCCAACCTGCAATTGAAGCCTAACTGTGCTGCTTGTTAAACTAAAACCATCTGGCTGCAGGGGATAATCTCTGCTGAGAGACAGCTAAGGCTGTGAGATTTTGCTTCCTAGTGAGCCTGGTGTTTGCTCCTTCCAAGCTGGAACATGAGCCTCACGTGGGACCCAGCTGCTGTATGTATGTCAGTCAGGCTAAGAAGCAAAGTCAGACGCCCAGTGGAAATGGATGAGTGTAATGTAGTTACTGGCAAGCAGTTAAATCTCTCACCTGTGTAGGCCTGAAATCCACTACTGGTTCAACACCCCTAGGAATGTTATACTCTTCTAAAGCCATAAATGCCTGAGCAGATGAGCAGTTTGATTGTGGTTTAGAGTATTCTACAATGTTTTCTCATACAGATTCTACAAAACTTTACTTCACTAGCTTGAATGGAACCAAGCAGGACCATTCTTTAATTGATAACCCTTCACAGTGTTGCCTTAATATGGCTTAACTCTGTTCCTAGGATCTAATTCTGCCCTGTCAGGCAGATATATCAAGGAGATGATTAGAAATCTATGTGATACTTATAAAGCATAACAAGGGCTTTTTTGTTTTCTTCATGATGCCATCAGAGTTGCTGCAATTTGTTGTAGTGAACTGATGGACTTGCAAAGAATTAACTTCACAAAAATCTGAAGCTAGAAAGGTACTTGGACTTCAAATTTAATTTAAAAATTCCTGTAAACCAGTTTATGGTGCCCCTGGTTCTTCATCCATATACAATAAACACTGCAAAAATTTCCCCAAAGAAGTACTCAAACAAGTGACTTCTTTTGGCTCATGACTTTATTAGATAAAATATTTAAAGCTGACAATAAGCTACAGTCAATAATTCTTTACAAAGCTGAGATTTTATATTATGGTCTGTATTACCAGGACCTCTGATTCCCAGCCTGAGCCTTCCTGGTGTGCATTGCCAAATACACAGCATCTGTACCTCTAACAGACTCCAACAAACATTACCACAAAAAAAGTGCCAGCAGCTCCCATAAGACATCCAGTGTGCGTTAACAAAAGAGCTGAGATATTTTTTTAGTATTTTGTTGGCACTTTCAAAATGTAATGCATCTAAAACATGATATTCCCTTTGGATGAAAACATGTAGATTTTTCTCACAGTTTTCAGTGTCTATTTCAGTAACTCAAATAAGAGTTTAGAACTAGAATTGCTCATGGCCATGGGCATCCTCACATCATGCAGTGCTAAAAGATGCCTACTCCTTCCTAAATAAATACAGATGATGAGATTTGTATAATATGTAACTTTTGTATGTTGCAGGTAGCCTAAACAATGTGAGTGTGCCAAGACTACTTCATCTTTAGCTGCTGCATGCTTTACCAGCTTTTCTTTTTCTCTATTTGACTGGAAATTAAAAAAAAAAAATTAAAAAAAAATAAAAAATCAACATCTTAATCCCATATGAGGGCACAGAACACAACATGGTAATTACACAGTTACAGCACACATGGAAACGAAATAATCCACTACTAAATGAATTACTGGGTCAACATATATGGGTCAACATATCTTAAGGCTGGCAGGGGCCCTCTATGGCACTACAGACTTACCCTGGGAGCCTGGGCCAAGATTTTAGTTCCTTTATGTTCCTGTAAAACTAATGCGTGTGGGAAAGGTTGTTTGTCATTCACTTAAAAAGAACTGCTCTCGGTTTTGGAAAAATGTCAAAACCTGAAAGCACACCTAAGCAGAGAAACATAAACATCAGCCAAAAGAGCAGCAGCCTTGTTTTCTGAGGATATATTGGATGTCAGTGTAAGCCTGTAACGTATGGCCAGTTCTTCAGTGGGCCCTGCTGACTGCAGAGCTGTGTATACATGCCCAATTGGGCCTGGTGTGGAAGCTCT
Source organism: Agapornis roseicollis (assembly GCA_002631895.1). Taxonomy (NCBI): domain Eukaryota; kingdom Metazoa; phylum Chordata; class Aves; order Psittaciformes; family Psittacidae; genus Agapornis; species Agapornis roseicollis. Next base: position 53,547 of record NDXB01001092.1, on the reverse strand, counting down.
TTTTGTGTGTATTAAAAAGATTATGTCAAATACACCCTGGAAATAATAAGGTGGAAAATATACAATGTGATATAGATAACAAAATCCACTTTTTTGTGTTGCTTTTACATATATATATATAAAAGGCAAGAGTGATACTTTTTATACATATTACATATGGATATGGATAAAAGGTTAATAACCAAACAAGCTCTAAACAACATTCCAGACACACAGATACAATAAATAAACTTCATTAAAAACCCTATAAGGAGTTCAAAATAAATTTGAAAACTCAGTGCAGAATGCATTAATAGCCATGAGTTTCCTGGCAAAGTCTTTCCAATTCTCTAGTCAACACCTGCCACTATTCAGACAGCTTCTTGATCATAAATTCAGCAGTGCTAATGTTAAGAATAGGTAAAACTGTGCTCTTTCCAAACCATCAGCGCTGAGAGGCTCTTGCTTAGTTTGTACTCATAACCTCTGGATGATATTAGTTCAAGTAGGGTGAGTTCCAGAATAATTAACACCTCTCAGTACCGAATGGCAATGATGCATTATGAACAAAAGGACATGTTCCTTGTCCATAAGTACTTCAGGGACTCCTGAAATAGAATATGTTTTGTAAATGAGCAGAGAACAACAGGTGCAAGCAGAGGAAGCAATATGGAAGTAGTACTACATTAGAAAGTTAGGACAGGCTGCAGCATGCTAGCAGTACAGCATGTGAAGTTACAGTATTTCTGTTTATCTTCTGTTACCAATACCACGTTCTATCAGAACAGGATTCCACCTCCAAGGTATTCTTCATAAACAGAAAATATTTCAGACTGTCAGTGTTACAGATGTTCCAATGAGGGCCCAAACCCCAGAAATACTGGAGACACTGAATTCTCAGGGGTCAAGTTACTCACCCACCTAAGAATTTAGTACCTTCAACACTTTGCATCCGAGTTCATACAGGCAAAACCCAATAACGGCTTCCACATTTGTGTGACTGCTAGTCATTTAACAGATTTTGGTTTTATCTTGTCTTTTACTCCCACACCAGGAATCCACTGTGTGCTACTAACCATACGTTTTAGCTGACAGCTGTTATATTTAGTAAAAGTTGTTTGTGGTTCATTATTCATGTTCTCAAATACCCTGAGAGATAAACTCCAGTGAAGTTCAAAGGTGCATATTAATGGCTGCTGAAATGACATTTGATTGTATAGGAGTGCATTGGACATGTCTAGGTAAATCTGATGCTATGCTATTATAGTGCTCTTACAAAACTTGTAAGATAGTCTATTACTAGTAAGATGCATGTTATACAAGACTGTCATCAAACATAATTATCTTCAGAGGCAAAGGTAAAGGCCAAAGTATGACAGAGCAGACTGATTTGCTACAAAATCTAACTAAAAACCTATTGCCCATGGATGACTGGCAAGATGTTCTAAAGCCCAAAGTCATAAGAAGCTGCCCTATCAATCAGAATTAGTTAGTGATGGGGAAGGAATCAACTCATATGGAACAAACCAAGCTGTCTATATACAGTGTTTACAGTGTGAAATGGTGTGGAAAAGTTCACATAATTTGTTTGCTTCCTTTGTCTTTTTCAAGGATCTTGTGTCTTTCTATGAAATGTTTGTCTCTAGCCATTAACTTCTACACATAGGATCTGTAAGAATATCATGTATATACGGAGTTGTGTCTCATGTTTCTGTCAATGAAAACCTGTAGAGAAGTATAATTCCATTCATGTTCCCATGGTTTTTGTGCTTAAAGAGTAGGAATTTAAAATCACTTTAAACATCTGCAGAAATCTTTAAAATTCATAGCCCTCAGCTTTATAATACATTCAATTATTTCTTCAATGCCCAGGATAATCTCTGCATGTGCTCTTCAAACATGCATGTCTGACCTCACTTATACATATAAAGGCCTTATTTTCTGCCTCCATAAATATGGATAAGCATATGACTCAGTTCAATCTTTGAACAAATGTTCTCATTATTACTTCCTGCATCTGTGGATGAATCATGGCCCTCTCTATTCCTTTGCATTGGACAATGAAGACTGGGAATAGCTTTTAGTGTGGTTAATGGCCTAAGAATATGGAAAGAAGACAGAACTTCTGCGGAATTGTGGATTTGAAATTTGCTGAATCGTCACATTGAATATGGCAAGGAAACATGAGCAGTGATTACAATGGCAGCCTGGGGGCTGCAGCATAAGAAATCACAGGATGCATTTTATGCAGATCTGTTTCTGTACTTATGTAGCTTTAACAGTATCACAAGATACATATCAACAAAATAATAATGATAAATTACATACTATTTCTTTTTAATGTTATTGGCAAGATACATTTGTATGACACAATAAGATAAACTTTTCTTAGGTACATATTTCAGTAGTTTTATAATTGAAATAGCTGGTATATTAGAAATAATTTTGGAAATATTCTAATTTGAAAGTTTTCTGGGCAGACTGGGCTTGGGGTGCATTTATGTGAAGACTCACTCTCCTTCTGAATTTTGATCTGCTATAGCAGAACTACTTTTACCACTTTATAAACCCAACCTTTAGCAAGCAGTTACCCAACTGGTAACTGCATGAGAAGTATTTGTATATATAATTGTACCTACCTATCCATAATTGCATTTCTGTTTTTCAGCAGAAGTCAGAAGAACAATGGAAAAAAAAATAATCTAAATGCTTCATGGAGAACTGTGTTGTTCTACTGAAATTTATTTGGTGTAATTTCTTTGGTGCTATTCACTCCATGCTTCCTCTTGGATATCTCTATGTCCTCTGCCTGTGGCACAGAAGTAGTATTTTAGTCTAGTTTAAAATGCATCTGTTGGCTGATAATCTCAATTCCAAAAAACATGACTTAAAGAAGGGGTGCAAGGGCAATGAAGAGAGACTTCAGGGCTCTGGGGCAGCCATTAGAGGGTCTGGAGCACAAGTGGTGTTTGCCTCCATACCTGTTATGAGCAAGGATGAAGGGATAAATAGGAAGAGTGTGAGGATTAATGTATGGCTACGTGACTGGTGCCGAAGGCAGGGTTCTGGCTTTTTTGATCATGGGCTTCTATGTGAGACACCTGGTTTGCTGGTGGCAGGTGGGATACAGTAGTCCCAGAGAGGGAAAATGTTTTTGGGGCAGGAGTTGGCGGGGCTCATTGACAGGGCTTTAATCTAGATATGAAGGGCGAAGGGGAGATAACTGGGCCTAACAGGACAAACCCAAGAGAAACGTGCTGGGGCTTGCAGGATGGCGGACTAGGGATGACTCGCAAGCTATTTTTTCGTTTGAGGGATTGGAGAGTTGTTTAGACTCTGTCCCGCAGGGGAAAAAGGGTACTAGGGCAAGAGTGAGTGGAGCTCACTCACAGAGCTTTAGCTTAGATTCAAAGTGGGAGGGGGCTGTAGCTGGGTTTGAACTAGTGGGGCATTGTTCTAGTATTAATGTAGACCAGAAGGCCTCCCGCCTCCCACCTCCCAAGGGTGCCATTAGCGTGCTCTGCTTGCTCCCTGAAATGCCTGTACACCAATGCACGCAGCATGGGGAATAAACAGGAGGAGTTAGAAGTCTGTGTGCAGTCTAAAGGTTATGATCTGGTGGCAATTACAGAGACATGGTGAGACAGCTCGCATGACTGGAATGTGGTCATGGATGGCTATGTCCTGTTTAGGAAAGCTAGGTCAGCAGAGCGAGGTGGTGGAGTTGCTCATTATGTGAGAGAGCCACTAGAATGTGTTGAGTTCTGTCCAGGAGCAGATGAGGAGCAAGTGGAAAGTCTGTGGGTACGAATTAAGGGGCAGGCTGGTATGGGTGATACGGCTGTGGGGGTCTATTATAGACCTCTTAATCAGGATGAAGGTGTTGATGAGGCTCCCTACAGGCAACTGAAAGCAGCCTTACTACTGCATGCCTTGGTCCTCATGGGGGATTTTAACTACCCCAATATTTGCTGGAAGACTTACATGGCCAATCATTCACAGTCTAGGAGGTTCCTCCAGTGCATTGATGATAACTTCTTAATGCAAATGGTGGACAAACCAACTAGGAGAGGAGCACTGCTGGATCTTGTGCTCACCAACAAGGAGGGTCTGGTTGAAGTGGTGATGGTCAATGGCAGCCTTGGCTGCAGTGACCATGAGAGGGTGGAGTTTAGGGTCCTGTGTGGGAGGAATAGAATACCTAGCAAGGCCACATTTCTGGATTTCTGAAGGGCCGACTTTGGTCTCTTCAATCAATTGCTAAGGGAAGTCTCATGGGAAAGGGTACTAGGTGGTAAAGGGGCACAAGATAGTTGGTCAGCATTCAAGGACCGCTTCTTCCAAGCTCAGGATCAGAGCATCCCAATGGGTAGGAAATCAAGTAAGGGAGCCAGGAGACCGGCATGATTGAACAAGGAACTGCTGGGCAAACTCAGGTGGAAAAAGAGTATCTATGGACTATGGAAGGAGGGGCTGGCCACTTGGGAGGAATATAGGACAGTTGTTAGAGGATGCAGGGTGGCAATTAGGACAGCTAAGGCCTCCTTGGAACTTAATCTTGCGAGTAGGGGTAAGGATAATAGAAAAGGCTTCTTCAAATGCATAGTGGGTAAAACTAGCACAAGAGGTAATATAGGCCCACTGCTGAATGAGGTGGGTGCCCTGGAGACAGAGAATATAAAGAAGGTGGAGGTGCTGAATGCCTTCTTTGCCTCTGTCTTTACTCCTGCGGACTCTCCCCAGGGGCCCCAAATTCCTAGAGTCCTGGAAGGAGTCAGGATAAAGGAGGAGTTTGCTTTGGTAGATGAGGATTGGGTTAGGGATCAGTTATGCAATCTGGGCATCTATAAATTGATGGGTCCGGATGGAATACACCCACAGGTGCTGAGGGAGCTGGCGGAGGTCATTGCTAGGCTGCTCTCCATCATCTTTGGTAAGTTGTGGTAAACGGGAGAGGTGCCTGAGGATTGGAGGATAGCAAACGTCACGTCAGTCTATAACAAGGGCAAGAAGGAGAACCCGGGTAATTATAGACCGGTCAGCCTTACCTCCATCCCTGGAAAGGTGACGGAACAACTTGTTCTTGACACCATCTCCAGACATGTCAAGGATGAGGGGGTCATGAACAGCAGCCAACATGGTTTTACCAAGGGGAGGTCATGTTTGACCAACCTTATAGCCTTCTATGAGGAGGTAACTAGGTGGTTGGATGATAGGAGAGCAGTGGATGTGGTTTTTCTTGATTTCAGTAAGGCATTTGATAGTGTCTCCCACAGCATCCTCACAGATAAGCTAAGGAAGTGTGGGCTTGATGATCAGGTAGTGAGGTAGATCGAGAACTGGTTGAAAGGAAGAAGGCAGAGAGTTGTGGTCAATGGGGAAGAATCTAGCTGGAGGTCTGTGACTAGTGGAGTCCGTCAGGGGTCAGTGCTGGGACCAGTGCTGTTTAATATTTTCATCAATGACCTGGGTGAGGGAACTGAGTGTACCCTCAGCAAGTTCGCTGATGATACTGAACTGGGAGGAGTGGCTGACACACCAGAAGGCTGTGCTGCCATTCAGCGAGACCTGGACAGGCTGGAGAGTTGGGCAGGGAAAAACTTGATGACATTCAACAAGGGCAAGTGTAGAGTCTTGCATCTGGGGAACAACGACCCCATGGACCAGTACAGGTTGGGGATTGACCTGCTGGCAAGTAGTGAAGGGGAAAGGGACCTGGGGGGCGTCCTGGTGGATGGGAGGATGACCATGAGCCAGAAATGTGCCCTTGTGGCCAAGAAGGCCAATGGCATCCTTGGGTGCATTAGAAAGGGTGTGCTTAGTAGTTCAAGAGAGGTTCTCCTCCCCCTCTACTCTGCCTTGGTGAGGCCGCATCTGGACTATTGTGTCCAGTTCTAGGCCCCTCAGTTCAAGAAGGACAGGGAATTGCTTGAAAGAGTCCAGCGCAGAGCCACAAAGATGATGAAGGGAGTGGAGCATCTCCCTTATGAGGAGAGGCTGAAGGAGCTGGGTCTCTTTAGCTTGGAGAAGAGGAGACTGAGGGGTGACCTCATCAATGTCTACAAATATGTAAAGGGTGAGTGTCAGCATGATGGAGCTAGGTTCTTTTCAGTGATGTCCAGTGATAGGACAAGGGGCAATGGGTGTAAACAGCACAGGAGGTTCCATATGAACAACAGGAGGAACTTCTTTACTGTGAGAGTGACAGAGCACTGGAACAGGTTGCCCAGGGGGGTTGTGGAGTCTCCTATGTTGGAGATATTCAAGGCCCACCTGGACAAATTCCTGTGTGATGTACTTTAGGTTACCCTGCTCTTGCAGGGGGGTTGGACTAGATGATCTTTCAAGGTCCCTTCCAACCCTTAGGATTCTGTGATTCTGTGATTCTGTGATCAGGTAATGGCGTTCCTATATGGCGATGGAGAAAGAATACAATAAGGTGTTTGAAGACCCCAGACTAAAAATCGCCACTAGGCTAAGATAGGAAGTGAGGCACAGCTGCAGAAATCATACAGGTATATATAATTATCCAGGTATTTCTTTGTTTGGGGTCTCTCTCTGGAGGCACCCAGCTTAGGTGTACCTTTCACTGTACCACTCAATCATTACGGTTTCCCAGAATCAGACATCTAAGACTCTGCTTCAGGAAACTTAGGGTCAATCCTGAAGGAGGAAGAAGTTCACCAAGAGTGAGTGTGTGTTAGCAAGTAGAAAGGGCTTATTGAAGCCTCCCCCCGTGAAGGGATACTGGTCCCAGCAGTCTTGGGTGATATGTGTGCGTGACTCCTTGAATGATGTGTGAATGCTTGGGCAGTCGATCTCCCCTAATAGTAGCTATCTGAGAGTATTTATGAAGAATATTATTACTATTTTCTCTGGTAACAGACTGAAAGTACAAGGATCAATTCTGTATTAACATATTCAAATTATTTCTAGTAACTATCCTTTCTTTCAATGGCGACATAATCATCTGCTTCTGTTGAGAATAGTATTTCTTTTAATCTTATCATGAAAGTCATTCTAAGCATGAGATTATAAATCTGGTTTCTCTGACTGTGTAGGTGAAGTTTAGGAAATAATGTCTTACCTAAGAGCACAGATAGAAAAGTTGAAGCTTATGCAGAAGCAGTAAGATATAGTAGGTTCTGGGCAGGGAAAGGCCTCTTCCTGCTCCTGAGACACTCTGCAGGTAAAAATATCTTCTAGAAGTCAGGCTGAAAAGACAAATAAATATTTCTTAAGGAATAGTAATATTAAGTACCTTTTTCCATAAAACACTGTTTTAATTAATTGGAATCTCAATGAAAAAAATTCTGGACAGTTACCACAAAACAATCAACTGTAAAACTTGAAACATTAACTTGTCTCTAGGTTCTTTTCTTAAAATTATATTGGATTTACTTTGAACTTAAGTCACTAATAGTAGAAGTAATGAGTAATGGTACCTGGACTGAAGTAATGGAATGGACTGAAGATTGAAAAGTTCCAGTGAAATAATAGTGCAGTTAGTGATTTGTTATTTCTTTGTTCTGGATCCAGTAATGATCTCTCTTTTTCTAAAAACACTGTTGTCTAAATGAGACCCTTTACTCAAGGAATTACAGAATGGTTGAAGTTGGGAGGGACCACAGGAACTCATCTTATCCAACCCCCTTGCTCAGCAGGGCCACCTAGAACCTGTTGCCTAGGACCATGTCCACATGCTTTTTTTAGTATCTCCAAGAATGGAGACTCCACAACCTCCCTCGACAACTCAGTGCCAGTGCTCCATTATTCTCACAGTATAAAGTGTTTCCTGATGTTCAAGCAGACCTTCCTGTGTTTCAGTCTGTGCCCACTACCTCTGGCCCCAACAGTGGGCATTACTGAAAAGAGCACAGCTCCATCTTTTATACACCCTCCCTTCAGGTATTTATACACTTTGGTGAAACTCCACTGACTAATTATTTAAATTGGAAAGTTCCCTACAGCAGGGAAGTAAGAAGGTTTTCTTCCATTTTATTTGAAAAATACTGGAAAAAAATACAGAAGCAATGGAAATATGGCAGGAATTAGGATCATCATATCCAGCTCCTGTTCCTGCTTGCAACCGTGAAAAACAATTATTTCAGAAACTTACCTCTTTCTTAGCTTAGAAATCCCAGGTTTCTTTCCCCTGGAAGATAATTACAGAATGATCTTCAACTTATTAGTTTTAACTACTGCTTCATAGAAAGAAACTTCTTATAGATTTTCTCAGAGCATCTTGACTTAATCTTGTCTTAAAGAGTTGTCTCATACCCAATGGATTATAAAAGATACTCTTGTTTACTCCTACCCTCTACTTTGTGAATCTAGTTATGTTCTGTTAGACCCTTCATATAAGGTATATTTTCTATGCCTCTTATGATCCAGCATCTACTGCAATTTGAACTCATCTTTCTTGAATATAAGTGATCACAATTTATACTTGACATTATTAGTATAGACAGGCATGAAATTGGTTTGGTTGGAAAAGAACTTCTAAATTAGGCTTTTAATATAGATATAAGAGTAAATGAATTATTCTGAAAAAAACTGAGGCACCAGCTTTATGGACAGTGGGTTACATCATTAGGTGTTCTCTCTGGCTATTGACAGTGTATGGAAAAACTGTTACTAAGTCATTACTGAGAGACAAGTTAGATGGCAGAATAGCATCAAACAAAGATCATGGCTGTAATAAAATCACCTTTCATAGGTTTAATAGTGCATAAGTGTATCACATGATCATAAGAACAGGGAGGGCATAGGCACAGGATGGCACAAAATCTGTCAATAGCAATAATGAGCTCAGCACAGGTGCTGTTAAGTTGCATATTGTTAAAGTAAAAAAAGGATAGTTAAAACTATTTAACTTTTTGACATTCAAGCTGTTAAAGATGATTAAATATAATGTAGCAGTAGCTATAGGGCCTATAAAGATCAAAAAAAGATGAAAGAGCCATGGTGTGATAACCCAACAGTGCATCAGCAGCAATGGCAGAACAGTAATAGTCCACATATTCTTCATACAGCTCCCTTGCTGCTCAAAATCCTGTCATGGAGTAGATTAATGAAACTGAGAAGAACTTTACAAAGGTAGCACTTTGCTCCTAAAAACTGTTAACTATCTAATTTTTTTGTGACACTAATGCTACCTTTTTACACTGTAAATTCTTTCCTACAAGAATTCTTCATTTTCTGTGTACATAGAGACCTTGATTGTTATAAACTACTTGTCCAGCATACCTGGTAATTTAGTTTAATCCTAGCTACTTATTGATCTGGCAGCTGATATGGAAGAAACCCCACAAAAAACAGAAGCAAAAAAAAAAAAAACCTTGCAAGGGAAGAAACACAGGGCTGCATTCTGACAGCTTTTTCCCTACCAACTAGGAAGTTGTAGCCTATTTTGTGAAGTAGTTTGACTTTTCTGGACACCTATTTCTTCCTTAGAATTTGTATGTAAATGCAAATAGCATGTTCCTGTTGGATTGCTTGCAAATATTCCCCCCAACTGTTTTTTTAAAAAAAACTTAATGTTAGAAAATACTTTGTTTACAAAAGTTAAGTGGATAGCATAGATGAATTTCATAGATTTCTCCAGAATTAATATCAGATCTTCCTGAAACATTATTAATATGCTATTGTGGTAAAGAAGAAATATTTTGCAAATCTGTTAAAAGTTGTGTAGTATTTCCTCAAAAAGTTCATGCACTCCTTTTGACAACAGTGGAATTACTAGTAGAAAGGCAGTCAAGAATTCAAGTTTTGCAGTACTGGCCATAAATTCTTGTAATACTATTTCACATTAAATACAAAACTCATTTAAGGGATTGACCTTAAGGATAAAAATAGAGAACCTGAATTGTCTTCCATGAAGAACTGAAAGTCAGCATTCTGTTTTCACTTAATTATCTTTTAGAGTCAGCATCTTTTCTACATTTTTTTTTTCCTATGGAGATCATATCTGTTAGAAGCTTCTTCAGTTCATGTGCTCTGTCCAACCTTCTCTACCCCAGTGCTTGAGTTTCTTATCAAAACCCCATTTACATACATGTTTTCTTTAGGGAAGCAAGTCTTGGTCTCTTGTTAGGACTCAGCTGTATTGTAAATCAGTGCCAAGTTCAGCAAGAGATTGATTCAGAAAGAATTGTGATTCAGAAAGAATTGCAATTCAGAAAGAATTGTGATTCAGAAAAACACTACTGAAGCCCTGAAGGTACAGCAGTCTTCCACTACTTTGTGAGCCCTTGCCACATCTTTCCTCATTAATATCATTGTTTTTTCAGCACCTAATGCTACTGTCCTTGAGAGTACATTATTTTGTCAAGAAAGCACTGCATTGCATGTGTGCTACTGGAGCAAGAGAGACTGTCTTGTAGTTTCTGAGTTATCACTTTATCCAGTTTAGCACGACAAACAAATTACTGAATGGCACAAAGGACCACTGCATAAGGATAAACAGATATATAAAATTTAAGAGTATTCTTTTGGATAAAAATGAAAACTTTTTTATTTAACCAATCTTATGGGGAACAGTCATTATAGAAAAACCCATCATTTTTTGTTTCAGAAATTTAGCATGGAGTACCACCTCTTTACTGTAGCTAAACAAATAGGAGATAATTCTGAGAAATGGAAATGTGTAAAACCATTACAGAAAGATGGCCAAGGCACCTGGTCAGATAGGCCTTCTGATTGAGTTGTGTCAGTCAACAGTGAGATAAAGGGCAAGTTATCTGAAAATCACAGAATTTATTCTAAAACCAGTGTGTATAAATAGCAAACACATTTTAGATTCCAGCCCTAACTGTGTACATAACCACACAACAGTAAATATAACTGGACTTTAAAACTTAGAGTGGTTTTTTGATGTTTGCCTTTAATGAGAAATTAAATTTTCCCCAAACATTTAAATGTGTGTTGTACATGTTTGATTACGGGAGTTTTACACCTCCTGGGCAAAATTTCTGGATAGGAAAGAATGGCACAACAGCATCATGCTTTAGCACCTGAAATGCAGGAAAACTAAATTTAGGTTTTTGTTCCAAATCTTGTAAACTGGGGACTCTCACATTTCAGAAAGGAGGTCTTATCCCATATGCTACTATAGAATGGATTATGGCTTTGGGGGAATAAAGTGTAAAAATATTTTGGAAAACCCCTGGGTCTCACTTTGCATTAGAATTAAAAAATAAATAAATAAATAATTAAATCTGAAGGGGACTTTCCCACCAAAATACCTGTTCTTTTTTTTAATAAAAATATCTTCCCCTCCCTAACTGCCTCCCCCAGTGTTATTTCAAATTCAGAAAAAATAAGTTTTGAAACACAAGTGAGGGCTAGATGCTCATGCACAATCCTAAGAGTATATTAATCATTCATGCAAGTGAAGTTGTCATAATTACTTTCAGTTTTGATTGCTGCTCTAGAAATCCTTCTTTTGATACAGAAAAGGGTGGGAGGGTCATTAGTTTTCAGTCCATTCCTAATAATGTAGGAGTGCTTTGTGGTTGGCATAAATCCTTTCAATGTACAATGATTAAGATAGTACAGAAGCATGGTATTTAAGGTTGAGATTAGTTTTATGGTCAAGAAGGTATAAAGGAGTTTCACAAGTATGTTACAAATGAAGCATATCCTTGCAAACAATACTACTTTTATACTAAGTACACAATATCTTTTTCCTGAGAAGTTACAAAATAAACCAATCAATTAGTCTGAGTTAACATAATTTAAAGATATTTAGTACTATTTGAATCATTTGTTGGTCCCTAGTGATCTGTAAAATAGAATAATTCAATCTTTCAAAACAAATGCTTACTGAAAGTCTGTGCTATGGCAACATCTCTCAATCTCTCCCCCTGCTCTCCCCATCTCCCTGCATTTATATTACAATTACTACTAATCCAGGCTTTTTTTCTGAATTAATGAAAGGCTTTTTAAAGAATAGAGGGCAAATGAAAAAGAAAAAAAAAAAACCCAACAACTAAACAAACAATTTTGTATCATTTTTCCAGTACCAATCAAAAAAAAAAAAAATGAGGTTAGGATTTCACAGAGATCTTTTCTTCCTTCCAGAGATAACTATTTACAATCAGCTGGATATAAAGGACTGCTTTTCAGCTGAGATTAAAACCTGAACTTCTGGAGTTATCAGTGTTTTACATCAGTTTATTTTTGCCTTCTATTCTGTATTTCATGTAATAAATTTCATTGTGAAGCAAACTGCAAAATGAACTTCTAGTTCAGTAAAAATAATATCTGAATTTGCCAAGGTAAAAGCTGTCGGCTGCAAAATACAGAGGCTGGCCAGAATTAAACAATAACTATAATTTTAACTTTTTTTTTTCATGTTCTTTTCATGGTGCACCCTTTTACATATAATCCTGAGCTAATGAGTGCATAGTTGAAAGTCAACATTTTAATAGAAAGTGCCAGATAGGTCATAATGCCTCTCTCTTTTACTTACAGGTTCAAAGTTACCACTTTAGATCCACTTTACTTTTCAGATTTACATTCTTATTAACTTTTAACATGAAAATGTGTAGTTTATGGTCTTTTCTACAGTTGAAGCAATAGGTTGGCAAAGAGATAAATAGAAGCCTATTTGGACTGTGAAACTTTTACTATGGTTGTTGTGCTAAATTTGATCTGTTGCACTTAAAAGTTAGAAGACCTAGCAATGCTTAGACTTGAGGTACTGTCCTGCATTTCAAATACATATGCCGAGTGGTATGAATCTAGATTATGTTTAGAAAGCCAGCCTCTAAGGCTGAACCTCCTTCTATGTTTTATGTTTGAGAACAAATGTGCATATTATATGAAAAATTCAGAACAAACTGTTACTATTTCATCAGCTGCCACAATAGTAAGGTTTTACAGCTGTTTTACACAGGAGGACATGCTGCTGTTGTGTGCAAACTGCTGACTACAGAGTCCTCCATTTGTTTTGCTTAGAGTAAAACACCATTTTTAGCGTCAAACTCTGTGTGTGTGTGTTTACTTGAGGTGTGGGCTAGGCATTACCATGCAAGTGGAAAACTACATTGTTATTACATATTCTGGAGGGGGAATTAAAATGCCATGAAATGTAAAGAGCTTGAAGAATATGTGTTGCAGCTTCATTTGACAAGGGAGATTTGTCAAGCTGTCAATTGTGCTGATTAACTGAACGACCACGCAGTATCACTTTTTAACTTTCCTTTTGTAGAAATTATTTCAAGTAGCATTTCAAACCAATACACACTGTTAAAGAGGTTCCACCAAACCAAATTAAGGAAAAAACAAACAAACAAACTAACAGATAGAATTCAGGATTTGTTTGATGTGACTTTTCTTCAGAATCAAGAACTGTTTTAGTTTGCACTTACACTGCAAAAGGTGCACTCAGGATGACACACTGAACAATTTAAATACAAGATACAAGAAGATAGAGAAAGGTGGTGTTTTCAAAATGGAAAACAGATAACACAGAGCTTAATCATATTGATTAATTATGCTTCTTATTACCTCTTCCTTTTGGTGCCAGTTTGGCATGCTACTCTGCAGAGAATATAAGTAGGCACTGTATTTTCAGGATTGCACTTTGTTATCAGGAATTTCTAATACCCATTTTTAGAGACATAGCAGTGACAGACAATATAGGTAATTTCGGAATCCAAGTCTGAAGTTATCTTGCTAGTGTTTTAAAATTTGGTGACCTCAAAGCTGGTGGATGTTTCTGAAATCAAGTCAGCATTTCTCTTCCTTGCTCTTGTGCTGATAAGTAAAAATACTGCCTGTAGGCTGGGAAATCTGCACTGATACTGATTTTATAAATATATATAGTGGGTCATCACACTGTTACAGCTATAATGTGCAGCCACTCTTCAGTAACCCATGCACCCCTCCAGGAATCACAGCAGTAATGATAACAAGAAACAAAAAAGGTTCAGTTTTCTAAACTCCCAATGTCTAGTGTTATTAAGTACTTAAAAAAACATGAAGAGGTTCTTCAAAGTTCAGTTCTTAAAAGTGGCCTATAAGAAGTACAAGGAGAGACTTTTTTGCAGGGGATGTTGTGATAGGGTGACAGGTAATGGCTTTAAACTAGAAGAGGGGAGATTGAGGCTGTATGTGAGGAAGAAATTTTTTACAGTGAGGGTGGTAAAATACTGGCACAGGTTGCGCAGAGAGGTGGTGGATGCACCATCCCTGGAGACATTCAAGGCCAGGCTGGATGTGGTTCTTGGCAGCTGATCTTGAAGATGTCCCTGCTCATTACAAGGGTGCCAGACTAGCTGAGCTTTGAAGGTTCCTTCCATCTCAAACTATTCTATGCTTCTATGTCTGTAGAAAACAAGCTCTAGGTCAGCATCATCCAGCTAGAGTACAGGCATCTAACTAGTGTTCAGTTTGAATTGATTTTGTTGCCTGAGGTATTTTACAAGCATCTGGGAAAATTTTAGTTTCTTACCGTTGTGAGTTATTCAATCTATGCTAGTTTATGAAAAGTCGCTCTGCAGAGGCACATCTGGTCTGTGGATTACAGAAATGACAATTAGCACAATTCTAATCAGCTTCAGTTTATCCCACCTCAAACTTAAACAAAGTTTTAAGAATATATTCTCAACCAGCACACTAAAGAAGAAAATCATCATGTAATTACTTAAATGGTTACAGCTTTAAGGGGTCTCTAATTCTCAATGCCCCTTCATGTCAGAGGCAACAGAATGACTTCTAGTAAATATTTTACAGTATAATATGTGCAGTTTTATTTTTTGCAATGAACAAAGCACACCCTTAATTTCTCAAAAGGAATCATAATTCTCTTGTTTACATTTCTGTCACTCAAAGAAAAAAAGTTTTGCCTTCCTGCTCTATTTTGTGTTAAGAACAAATTAGAATACAAATACAATTCCCTCTTGATTTCCCCCCCCCCCTTACTTTTTCCTCAATTCTTTCTTGCTTTAAATGCCTGTCAGTACTTTTAACAGTTCTTGTATCTCCAACAAGACTGGCCTTAGGCTGTCGCTTGACAGAGACACCCAGGATACCTCCATCACTTCATAGGAAGCAGCTGTCACCTTCCCAATGCTCCATTTGTTAGGAAAAGTGTGTTGCTACTTGGTCTTCTTCTAGTTGTCATAAATTCATATAACCAGGATGCTTCAACATGTAGTATCACATGATATAACTCTTTAAGCTTAGAAAAAAACATCAAGAGTTGGTCTTACAAGTATGCCAACTTTTTTACTTTGGTTTTTGGTACTTTTTATTAAAATGTTGACTTTTAACTATGCAATCATTAGCATAGGATAACATGTGAGAAGGGTGCAAAATGCAGTGGTTAAAAGGAAGAGAAAATGTCACTTAATCTAATATTACCTTACTTTCCCCACAGCCACCCTTACATGTATATCTGCATTCTCAGAATGACTCAGTATGTTATCAGACTTAAAAAAGAAAAGAAGCAAGGACTTCATGAAGATAATTTATTCTAGACACCTAATCCAGCATCAAGAACTGTAAAAAAACCCTATCCTAAAGAACGGTGATTTCTCTATCTGAGGCAATGATCAATGGTGTCCCCTTCAACAAAGTAAAAAATTATGGAAAATATAAATACTTTTAGTAAAACAGTTCCCTAGGCCAAAACAAGGAGGTGATTTGAAAAAAGAATAGTCTTACTTTCATTTTTTTCCATTAATTGTGGAACAACAGAAACTGCCAATGGTTGGAGATTGGATGTTGCCCTTAAAATAGTAGTGCATAAGAAATCTCCATTTCCTCATTTTCCCACAGATGCACTGAATTATGAGAATATTTAACTGTATCTAACAGTATAATTCTTCATTTTGCCCATGCTACCCTAAAATATAAAAGTCCTTACCATTTCACTTAATCTTTAAGTTCCACATTCTAATCACTAATCTTCCCAAATCTTATTTTAATTGAAAACTAAAGCTGAAGCCCAGTGCTCTGAGTCCTTCTGAGAGGAGACTGGCTAAAAAGGCTCCTGCCTCCACTCCAGCAGTTCTATATTCAAGCTCAAGATACAGTCACTGTTACCAGTGTTTCTTCCTTTAGTAACTCCTGAGATATAATTCAACAGTCAATAAAAACCACAACAAGAAATCCATATTTGTCCATTTGTGCATTCAGTAAGCATAACAACAAAGTTATTGATTTGATACCATGAGGCAGGAGTAAAAACAAAGACATGCCAGTGAAGTCTTTGTACATAACAGATCATACTAATTATCTTGTAGGGCCAAATTTAAATTCTAAGTATTAACTCTTTGTCATCCCAGGTGGGAAAGATAAAGTCTTTTTATAAATAAAGAAGCAAGAATAAGTAGGTTCTACAGAGGAGAAGCACTGCATTTGTAACACTTTTTATGCGCTTATAGCTTTGCATACTCAAGGGGCTGTTCACTCCCATGTGACTGAAATAACTGGTCTGTGACATTACTCTATAGGTAATGGTTTTCCATAGACATGCTGAATTTCTGTGGATGTCATTATGATATGAGGCCATCAATACTGTGAGTTGCTGCAAAATTATCCCCTCAGTTGTAATGAAAGCCTTAGAGAACTCCCCTATTGTACAGCTTCAGGGTCTTTCCTCGCCCCCCACAGCCCCAAACCATGAGCTTTATGCTACATAAAGACTAAAAAATTTAATTCTTCTTCTTCCAAAAAGTACACAACACTATTACTTGAGCTACCATGTAATCTCAATTCTGTCATGTTACTGGGAATTTAAATACACAAAGAAGCAGACATGATAGCAGACACAGTCTCTGGACCAGATCTTTGGCCTTCAGCTATATGGGAGTTATTAAGCTCACAGCAGTTTAAAGCAGCTCAAGGTTTGGCCCATTGCCATTTTCAGAGTCAGGAGATGAAAAGTTATGCCTTGTGGCTTCTGTCTTTCTTCAGATCCTGTGTTTGCCAAAGATTTAGATCATCTCAATTTACTATCCTGTTTTTGTTAGCTTCTTCCTTTAAACCTTTAATTTGCTTTGGTCTTGAAACTTTGCAAAGCTTTCTAAAACCTGTTGTATAGCCCCTGTTTTTTAGTTACCTGGAAAACAGAAAAAGCGGCTTAGTTTGGTAGGCTTGTGAAGCAGCTTGAGTGACTGAATGTGGCTTTCTTTGTGGCAATACCTCTAGAATGGAAATAAGAAAGTGGAGAACAAGGAGGGCAGTAAAAAGAAATATTCCTGAGTAAAGCAATCAAGACAAAAGAAGACAACAAAGACAAAGCTATATTTGTAATGATGAGGAATTTTATACGGTACAGAAAAAGCAGGCATATTTTTATGGACTTGCAATATTATGCATCTATATACTGATCATTTACAAAACTAGTCGTTTCAGTTGGCTGTGCTGACCTGCCCTATGGCCTTCATTTTTCATGCCATCTATATATCTTTAGGTACACTAAGGCCAAGAGATTAGGCTTTTAAAGGATTAGACATTCATGCAGATAATGACAACAACTGTAGTTGCATTAAGTAAGATTAAACACTCCTTCTGAAGAGACACAAGCTTCATATTTTATGGAACAAGAGAAGTTCAACTGACAGAAGGCAGAAAACTTCCCAGGCGGCAAATTATTTCATAATTGTTCACTAAGGGGATTCTTTTGCCTTCTTTAAATACGATGCTAGACTGCATCACAGATAAAATACCAGACACCACGAAACTAAGTGTTTGATCCCATATTCCACATACAAACGAGGACTACTTTAGTTAACACTAACTTATTTCTGTACTTGATATCTCAGAACTTTATGGCTCTTCCTTTTTCTGCACTACAGCCAATTAAGGCAGTAAGATTCATTGCCGGAAGTCTATTACTGTTTCATTGCCTAACCGTGCTACACTGGTAGTAATAATTAAAAAGTATAATCATGATATTAAAGCCCATAGATGGTAATCCTACCCATAAACACAGGTGTATAATTTGAGTTTTTAAATATATTTACCATAATAAAAGGTATTAGTAGCAATTGTAGTGCATTTAAAGTGGGATTAATGTACACATTAATTATGTTAGTCATGCTATTTTTTTTTTTTTTAAATGGAAAAGGTCACCTCATTTTTCTCCTTCCACCTCTACCTAAAAACTTTCTTTTTCCAGTATGTCATCAGCTCTTAGGTAGTTGCTTACTGCACTGTTCAGACTCTATCTTGACATAATGCTTACCCTTGTGGCTTTCTCACCTGGTATGTCTGAACTGGGCTGATATTACAAAGCATAGGAGAAAAGATCAGTTTATGGACCAGTAATCTGCACTGATCAGGGTCTCAGTATGGATTTTTTCTTCCAAATTTCAGGTACATTGCCATGAAAATAATAATGAGGCAACAATGAGGCAGTGTGTTATGGGGATCTACCTTTGAACTAAGAAGACAAATTGCATACAATCAATCTACAATCAACACACAAGGAAATACATATATCTCAGCAAGTAAGCAAGCATTGGTTACCTGGACTGTCCAATTTCTTTGTTTTGAAAAGTTTTGAACTGAGGTAAGAAAAAATTATTGATGGAAATGGACGCTGTGTTCCAGGAAGAGAGATGTGGAAGGCCATATCATCCTTAAAAGACCAGCTTTCCGAAATTTATGTGGAAATATGCTCACTAGTAACACTTAAATTAGGTTCAGCATACTTTTTCTTGTACCGGATTTAATTCAGGATAAGCGCTAACATCCAGATCAATCCAGGGATGGAACGAGTCTCTATAGAAGGATCTCTTCAAGGGGTGCAGCTGAATTTAATTATTAAAGATGGTAGGCTAGCCTTCTCTTGCACAGGCCTAAGGTGAGAAAGGAAGTGTAATGCAGTGCCAATCAGTTACATATCTGCACAACTGAGCTTTCACAAGTTTGAGCCTTTAAAAATATGAGATAAAAGTTAAGGTCTACATGAATGTATTTTTTTCAATTTAATTAAAGTAAAATATAAATATGTTAACTTCATTATATATACTAATTTTTCAGTTCCAGACTGTGCTATTCTTGTGGTAAATATTGCTGCAATTAGGTTTAACAGTCTCAAGAACAAGGATAGCAGACCAAGTCCCATATGCAGTTTATTTGCTTGGAAGAAACACACTTTCTACACAAACCCATGATCTCATTGTTACTCATTAAAATCTTAACAATCTAACGTTCATAATCTAAACTATCCAATTATTACAGTTCATGGCCAACAATAATACAGCTGAAACAGATACACATGCAGTAGCATGGTAAGTCATCAGTATCTCAGGTCAATGCCCTGTTATTTCTTGACTAGCCTTCAAGTTGTGGTTTCCCAATAACATCTAGCGTTTAAACAGCACATCACATCCACATATACATCCTTATTCTAGGTCGCTTAAATTTCAATATACAAACCAAATAATCTTTTAGAGCTACTAAGGCAACCTCTTATCACCAATATCAGGTAGCTAAGCAATATGATTGGTAAGTTATCGATATTACTCCACAGAAGGACGTATGTTATCAATATTATTCTGCAGAAGGACATAATGCTTTTGCCATAGAGAGGTCTAAATTAAGTGGAATAAGAAGATAGTGACCTGGGTATGTTTTGTTGTTGTTCTCACAAAAATCTAGTGTTGGGACCCTGACAGTATTTCTGCATTAGTGAGGAGGTTTGGCTGGCATAGAGAAAATAGTCAGTAGCCTTGAAAGAAAGAGAAGGTCCAGTGGAGGCTCTCCATGAACAGCTCTGCTAACAGCTGCTTTTACCTTGGGCTTTTGTGCTTGTTCCTTGTTTGAATGACATTGGAAGTGCACTGCAACCATGCCTGTGCCTGGCCATGTACCCTGTGGTCCAAAACCTGACCTATCCTTTAGACTTGACTCCCCTGATTGAGCTCAGACCTGCCTTATCACCATGAACTTCCCCCAAAATCTCATCTTTTGCCTCAGCTTGATTACTGTCCCTTGGACCTGGCTCTTCATATCTTGCTCAAGTACAGCCACCTTTACTGGCAAGGCCACTGCCTCTGCTTACCATGTTACACTAAGCTCCCAGCACCCTTTCCCTTTACAGCAGCCTAAGCTTGATGCACCCTGGCAGCTAGGTACAAAAAGCCCAATGAGATTGCATAGCCTGAGACACCTGGGGCATATACTTAATGGGGAAGCTGTGTAGTCTTCTCCCAGTCTGAGCTAATGCTTAACCTAAAATCTTCAAGCCTTAACTGAAGAAGAAATAAAATTTAGGTTCCCTTGCTATGCAACTAACTTTCCACAGGCTAGCAAGTAAGTTCATCCTTTTCCCCTTTCTCTTCTGTACTCGAGCAAGTCTTTAATTATTCTCTGTAAAGTAAAATGGCTTCAGTGAACAAGGTTAAGAGAGTCCTATAACCTTGTTACCATAGGAGTTAGAATTGGCATACAAGATAGGATTGGTAAATTAAAATCCCTTCAGGAAGGCATAAGAAACTGCAAGTGAATTATCTAACTACCTTTAGTGAAAATGGGAAAGCATTTATTCTGTCTCTTAGGATTAGACTATTAGATGTTCTTTAAAAATACCTGTTAGATTTGAGTTTGTAGTCAGGAGGCCCAAAGCTCTACTTCTACCTTCTTAAATTCCTAGTAAGATATATTTTAATAAAGCCTGAGAATATTTCAAGCTTATGCAGTCATAGGCATGCATAGGATGAGAGTTTCACTGGCTAGGCAATTTCATCAGTAAAAAAATGAAATAATAGACTTATGGTATATCCAGGGTTAGACAGTAACTGAACAGGAGTTGTGGATATTTAGTGTCTGGGTTTACACATTCCAAGGAGAAGACAGAAATTAATTAACTCACTTCTATTTCTGACACACTTCATAAAATCGCACAGAATGCCCACTGAGATTTAAGAGATCTGCATAAAGTAACTCTTTGCCTTTAACTACTTCAGGGTCTTGCAAAATTTCTTGCCAATACTAACTATTGAAAAATATCAAGTGATGTTCCCAAGTCACAAGTTTAAATTAATTAAGGGTATGCCATAAAATTAGCTCTTATAATAATAATACCTTTATTTTTTTTATCCTGTTTTCAAAATTTCACATGCATTGTGTTATTCTAGGAAGATACCAAGATAAAAACTTACTTTTGGAAAAAGTAACAACTTTTTGAAAAGTGGCAAAACTGCAAATGCAAGACTTCTGATTAAAAAACCCAAAGAGTTGGAGATAAAAAAATCGTATTCATAAAAATTAATCACATTTCTAAAATGCAGGATGTAAAAGTATTTAATTTATTTTTGGTGACTAAGATGAAAGGCAATACTGTCGACAGAAATTGCAAGGTGATATTCTAGAAAGAATTTTATTACTGAAGTTGAGGTTTGGTCAGTTAAGCACACCTAGTTCTAGTACAACTGCTATTTATATTGTGCAGCAAAGTTTCTCATCCAGTTATGCTAAACTGTACTACCCCACTTGCTCCTGGCAGAAGATTTCTGGTCGTGGAGGGCATATGCTTCAAAGAGTACAAACCAGATGTTTCTGTTCACAGTGAGAAAAAGAGTTTTTAAACAACTTAGGTTTTCTTTACAAGAGTAAAATAGAAGGATCTCTCTCTATGTCCTTTCCATCCTATGGGTACTCTACAATCATTGGATAGGTTCAGATGAGTTTTGTCTTTGCATAGAAATATATTATTCCTGCTCTTTTTCCTTTTCTTTTCACCTATGATTCTGTGTACCCAGCCAGCAACATGTATGTTTTTTTCTGTAACTCATAGTGCTGGGTTTCTATAGAAAGGGGAATGGTGCTGAGGAGGAAGGTACTTAAGTGCCTTCAGTTTTACTGAACATTGGCTTGCTTCAGTGCAAAAGGCTGGGCTTGAGGTTCAAAGAAATTACATACAATCAATCTCAAATTAAGGCCGTAAGGGTACTAGGCCGTGAGCTGGAAGAAAGATTGGCTGGCTGAATGAAAAAGGGAATTAAATCTACTTCTCAGTAAAAGTGAATTGCTACTTTGTGTTGAATAGTTAAGTAATAGAGAAGTGTGAAAGAAGACTAGAAAAAGGTGAGCCCAGAGTTCAAAGATCATCCAGAGCTAGGGTCTCTCTTTTTCTCAGCTGATAGAAATATGTTGTCTCTGGTAAGTAGAGACTTCGGTCTCCTACCAGTCATGAATACAGACAAAATTGGGAAACAAAAGTTGATTTTTCTCACAGGGGAAAGATCAAAGCTCTGTCAGAGACAGGTTTCCTATTTTCCAAAGAACTGACTTGCCTGGAAGATTAACTAAAAGGAGAGTAGAAATTGAAAAGAACAGATCAGATTCCCGGCAAACACTTTTTATCTTTTCCTAGGATATGAAATATCCTAGAATTTCCCTGTGGGAAAAAAAAAAAAAAAAAAAAAAAAAAAAAAAAAAA
>NDXB01001092.1:14779-30998 GCA_002631895.1 Agapornis roseicollis | reverse complement strand
AAAAATATAATCTAAAAAAAAAAAAAAAAAAAAAAAAAGAAAAAAGAAAAAAAGAAAAGAACTGTTCATTATTCACACTTCTCCCAGCAAAATCTTTTTATGCTCAGTAGAATATTTCTCTGGTTATACTTCTGCCTTTCACAGTCATCACAACACAGTAAATAGAGAACAGATATCTATTTGCAGCTTCACACACAGAGAAACAGAGATACATCTTTTGTGGCAGGGTCCAGTTTGTCATTCACATGCATCTCTAAAGGCAAACCAACCCAAATTTCAGGGGAGTCTGATGTCTGTAAGTGTCAGGAATTCTGGTTTAGATTTCATACAAATCCAAAGCTTTTAGCAAGGCTTTGCATGTTAGTACATCAAGACACCTGCTTTACAGGTTTCAAGAATGATTTGCATCTATCAAGTCAATATAATTTTCATCAGCTGCAGGAATTGCCTTGGAGATCCCCTATTCAACTAGCAATCAGCTTTGCATATCTAGTTTGTCTGAAATGGTAAAATAATCTGTATCAGCCAACAGTTCTAGCTACTACTTAACTACTAGCTTAGTTAAGTAGTAACTTTAACTACTAGCTAACTAATTCTAGCTAACCAACCATTTGCATTCCCATCTTTCCGAAGCTAGATGCTGCCATGATCAGCAATGCCCTATTGACTGGCTACAAGTGATGTTCCATTTTATTTACTGAATGTCACTGAAGAAAACTGAGCTGCATGAAGTAAATAGGAAGTGTTTACAGACAGACATGGATTCTAGGATGACTTTATAATTGAAATAAGGACATAACTGAGGATGGACAAAAAGATCAACTCACAGTTGAAAATCTCTTTTCAAATGAGATCATCAACTTTTCATCAGATAGATCACTGCTGTTCAAAGGAGATTAGGAAAATCAATCTCAAACTTAAAATCAGGAGTTTAGCTGATAGAATTCTGGATTTATTTTTTTTTTTTTAATTTGAGCCATCTGTCTGCCTCGGAACCATTGTGCACTAGGAAGTTACCAGGGTGGTTCTGTGAGTCCTCCTACTCTGTCAGGAAATCTTTCCAGGCTGAACATTGGGGATCAAATTATTTGTCACTGAACATATATGTCATTGCACCCAGAAAACAGTTGTGATTGGTTGATAAAAATAGAAACTCTGCAGAGTCAAGTCACAGTAGCTATGGAATACAAGCTTTCAGTTGAACCCATATTTGTTTGCATTCTACATATGCTGTGTGATATGGTTTTATGTTCACACACTGGCTATTCTAAACCATCACAATGGTCATGGGACCTGGACCCCACGTCTAGAACACAGTACAATGACATAACCTATGTGTGTCTATAATTTGTGGGGTTTTCCCCCAGGATGTTTCAGTCACTGCTAAAGGCAGACATCTTTTTCTACCTTGCTGATAGTTTCCTTTTCCTTTTAATACCTAGGTCACTCAGAACCTCCTCTATGGGCTTTGCATGGTGAGGTTTTGGTAGTGGGGGTGCTACGGGTGTGCTTTCTGTGAGAAGCTGCCAGAAGCTTCACCTGTGTCTGACAGATCCAGGGCCAGCTGGCTCCAAGACAGACCCACCACTGGCCAAGGCTGAACCCATCTGCAACGGTAGTAGCAGCTCTGGGATAATGTAGTTAAGAAGGGACAGTGGGGGAACCCTGCTGCGCAACAACAGCAGCAGAGAGAGAAGTGAGAGTATGTGACAGAAATAATGCTGCAGACACCCAGATCAGTGCAGAAAGAGGGTAGGAGGTGCTCCAGGCGCGAAAGCAGAGGTTCCCCTTCAGCCCATGACCGTCCATGGTGGAACAGATATCAACCTGAAGCCCCAGGATAATCTCGTGCCAGAGTAGAGGGATATTTAAAGATGTTGTGACACTGTGGGCAGCCTGCGCTGGAGCAGGCTCCTGGCAGGAGCTATGGCCCCATGGAGAGAGAAGCCCACACTGGAGCAGGTTTGCTGCAGGACCTATGACCCCACAGAAGGGACTCACACTGCAGCAGTCTGCGAAAGGCTCCAGCCCATGGGAAGGACTCACACTGTAGAAGTTCATGGAGGACTGTCTCCTGTAGGAGGGCTCCCACACTGGAGCAGGGAAGAATGTGAGGAGGAAGGAGCAGCAGAGAGAATGTGTGATGGACTGACCATACCCATAGTCACCATCATCTTGCACAGCCTGAGGGGAGGAAATAGAGAAGATCAGGAGTGAAGTTTAGCCTGGGAATAAGGGAGAGGTGAGGGAAAGGTGTTTTAAGATTTGGTTTTATTTCTCATTATCTTACTCTGATTTGATTGGTAATAAACTTATTTCCCAAGTCAAGTCAGTTTTGCCTGTGACAGTAATCCGTGAATGATCTCTCCCTGCCTTTATCTAAGTCCATGAGACTTTCAATCTTCTTGCTCTCCCCTGTCCAGCTGAGGAGGGGAGTGATAGAGCAGCTCCGGTGGGCACCTGGCACCCACACCTCCCTGTATTGTTCTGTTCTAGTGTTGCCTTCACTCTCTCTTCCTGTCCTGCCTGTGTATTTTTTTCCCTAGCTGTTTTTCTCTTTTATCCACCTATACCATTAACTTTTACCACTCATTCTCCCTTCACCTAGCAGGAGAAGCCTTATAAACACAACTGGAATTGTCCACCTCATTTTGGTCACAACACTGGTGCAAAACTGGTCCCCTAGTAGCAAGCAGGAGTGTTGTCCATGTCTTTCTGTTTCTGTTGCTTAGTCCTTGAATATATTTTGTACAGAAAGAATCCTAATTTAGATTTAGCATGTCAGAGTCTTATGACTCTCCTTTGATACATTGAGATTCAGGCAAGGGCATCTTTTCACAAATGTGGTGAAAGATACCATATGTGATTCAAAACTTGTAGATAATGGACACGGTAAGTTTTCATGATAAAACAGTTCTCAGATTTCATTACTATTTGAAATCTAGTCAAACCTATATTTCCGTATGGTCTCAAAAGCAAAAGATGAGTTATTTTGGCTAATGAGGATCATCTGTATTAAAGATTTTTCCATATAATTTCACCTTCATAGACTTCATGTTTCAGATCAAACTTCATATGTCAGGTATTGCAGAAAAACAACCAACTGAAAACATATTCTTATAAGGGTATGTTAACAAGCAACCTTGAAAGTAATCAATAAATGCTTCCTCAGTCACCTTTTGTATCACATATGTGCAGAGAATTTCCATGAAGAAGACAATGTGGACCATCTGTCCTGATCTCTTTTTCTAATCTGTCATCAGTCTGCCACTTATGTATAGTTTACAATATTAATTTCATGCCAATAAAATATGTAGACCACATCATAAAGTTTTATTCTCTATGTATTGATAGACTGATAGCAATTGGCAGGCTTAAGCATTTTCACTATAATAATACTTATTTCAGTCATAAAACTTTAACACATTTTTTCATCTACTTGTCCCTCTGTAAACTAATAATCTTGAACAATTCTCTCTACACTATACTATTCATGAGCATGAAAGAATCTGAAACACAGAGGGTCCCTTCACCCCCAGTAAAAATGAATTGCCATTAACATGCAGAAGCCCAGCAAACAAGACTGTCTGGAAAGAAAAATACTGTTCTACTTAGTTAAAAACAACTACTTGTGTTCACACAATACATGAAATGGAACTAATGTTTTATTTTCACCAGACAGCTATTGAACTTCCACAATACTTGATCTTCAGAATAAAAAACTTCAACTCTGATTACACACGCCTTCAAAAGTAGAAAAATTAGCTAATAAAAAAAGCACATATTGAAAACTGCTTGCCTGAACAATAGTCTCAATTCCTACTAATGGAATAAAAAATTCACTTAATTACTGTATTGCTAACTTCTATTGCATGCTTCCACTTGCTGTTGGAGTAATTTTCACTTTCACAGATACTAGAACAATGCAGAAACATAGAAAAAACAAATGAAATTATGATTTTTTTTTTTATCGATTAGAAGCCTTTTTCTATCCTTTTAACTCCCCCCATATTTGTCCAATAATGAATCAATGAAATATTATGTAGTAGGGATGGTGATATTTGTCAACACATTGCACATAAATCACTGAAGTGAGGTTTCCCTGGCTGATCTGGAAACAGTCCTCAGAATTCAACAGCAAAATTTCTGTCAATTTTGTTGGGAGCAGAACGGATCCCATGCTCAGTGACTTGCATCAGAAAATTATCAAGATTGTACCACAACACTGCTACCTTGTGGCATGACATAGAGCAGAATCATTATTGCTTTTGTGACATGCCTCTTACTTCAGTAACAGGGATGCCATATGTCACAAAGTGCTAACACATCATCTTACACTTGAATGTACAATTCCTTTTCCATTCTAAGTCTTTACATTATAATTAGTGGAAAGCTGTGCCCATTTAACTCATGTTAAGACTACAAAGTTTTAAAAGAGGATGCCAAATTACTTCTCTGTTACAGTTCCAATTCATAATGTATTCATTCATAAAGATGCTAATTATCTTGCAAAATTTTGTAATGCTGATGTTAGGAAAATTGATACAGTTTTCTATTAATGACCTGAAGAAGTTTGGAACTAGTTAGTATATCACAGATAAAAATACCCTTCCCAACTCCACTATATTTTTGTCTCATTAGTTTATTATGGACCTAAAGCCCTCCAGGGATTGTCACTCACAAATCCACCTAATGTTTATGAGCTCTAGATTTTGCATCTGGATCTCTAATTTAGCCAACAGACATAGAAAATCATATAGATAGAAAACTCCCTGGTGATTACAAAGCTCTAGGTTTTAATAGAGAGAGCAGAAATAGCACAAGCATAATGTTTAATATAAGCATCATGCTTAGCACATTAGTGGTAAGCTAAGTGTATCACCTAGGAGGAAAGACATTCACAGTATTTCAGATAAGTGTAATGCTATTTTTTCCAGGACTGTTGGCTTCTAATGATACAGAGTTTAATATGGCTGTGTTAATGCCATAAAGTTCCTGCTGAAGGAGTTTTTTTAATGGAACTCTTTCCACAAAAGGTGAGGATCAGCTTTTCTAAACTGACAGCTCTAAACTTTGGGGACTAGTGGCTCACTGTCACTTCGCCAAAGTCTTACAGGCCACAGCACATTCTTTATCAATACACTTCTTATTTGCAAACTGTACACAAACAGCCCAACCATAAATGTACAATAATGGCAGGAATTAAGCACATTACTCCCAACTTCAAGGCTATATAAGAAAATGAAAATGCTGCACACTATTAATATTATGTTATCTGAAACTTCTATTAAACATATATAAATTTAACACTTCTTTCAGATTCCTACAGCATAACACATGGTGCAGTTGATGGATCCTAACATGTAGAGAACTATCCTCTTTCCCACTGGTAATATTGGAAACATAGCTTCAAAACAACTATTAAGGTACCTCTGCAGTAAAATATAAAATTGATTTTTTCATTCATATGTCCTAAAAAATGCAACATAAAGTTTGGGAAACTGAGCTGGAAATGTGGGATTTTCCTAAGCTTTGGGAACGGATAAGAAGATACAGGATAGATATTTAGCAAGACTTTTAAAATGGTGGATTTTCAGCAGAAGTGTCTTAACAGTGAATGCTAAATAAAAATTCCCAATAGACACTACAGTTCTGAAATATGGCTAAATTAATAATGCAGATTTATACTTAAATCAGCCTGTCCTGGTCAGAGGAATTTATTGAGATAGTACTGTTCCCACCTCATTATTATTTTTGTGTTAACTGTATATCAGTTGGGGTTTTTATATCAAATAAAAACAAAAGAAATGTGAGGACATCATAGAAACTATTTTTTAAACTGGTTTTTACCACAGACGTGGTATGTCTTATGTAAGTATTCAGTAGTATTTAAGGATATTTTCCCAGCTAAGGTCTCCTCTTTCTTACATTTAAGATCATAATGTTTTATTACACTTCCTTTACCCACAAAGATATAACTTACTAGATATTTCCTGGATAATTAAAGCTATTTTTTTTCTTTTTACAGGGATCGAATTTTTACGAGAATTATTTTGCTCACCTAAAAATCTTGAGGTGAAAATGGTATGCCTGGTAAACTGCAATGTATCACTTGTATTCTCAGTTCAGCCCTGTGAACCACAAGATAGATGCTTACATTATTGTTCTGCCTGCTCTATGTTAAGATTAATTCATATATAGTATTACTGCCCTGATAAATATATTGAGTTGCATAACGTGCATAATATACACATCTCTACCATAATTCTCTGCACTAATACTGAAGCTAGTGGATTAGGTATTTTATAAAAGTAGTATTTGTAATAAAACTCGCTGGCACTAGCAAGCTAACAGCAGATGGGGTTTTATAGAGGGCACATAATGATGATTCACTGCAGTAAATACACATGGATCACTCAGACCTTCTTTCAGTTTAGTTCTTTCTTTGGTTTACTCAATGATTACCTGTCTGCATAATTATTTGAAAAGGCAACCAAAAGTGATGTCAGCTATCTGCTAAATTACTCATAGATATAAGCAAGCTTTATCTTTCGGAAGCAGATCCTTTCCTGAATTGCCACTTACTGATGTGAAATTAAATACCCGTAGTTAAAATGTTTCAACTGATATGCTCTCTATTGTTAAGTTGGCAAGCGATCCTTACTGATAAAATACATTTCAGAAATGTATCAGTGGGGAAGAGAGGAAGACAATTTAATGATTAAAATAATGAAGTGAGTTTGAAAATCTGGGACTGGTGTCCACAAAGTCCCTATGTGTCTCTAAGCATGCATATCTCTTTCTGTCTCAGTTGTTCTGACGTGGAAATAAGGCTCATACTGCTCCATCTCACAGAAGTACTGTGAAGAAAACAACACATAAATAATTGATAGATACTTTAACCTTCAATGAATTATACTTTACTGAGTTGATCCCACTCTATCTCCTAATACAAATAAGTAAATAGGTTTCCTCTAATTAATTGCAATTACTTATCTAGAGGAGACCAGTAGGAGGAGTATTTGAAAATGTTACAATAAGAGTTCACATGTGCTCTGCATCCAGACACCCCATTCTTGAGACTTGCTTTTAACTTGTGAAGCAATGGAAAGTTTCCTGTTGGGCCTTGGCTCCATCAGTTCTGCTACAGGTGCTCTTCCAGCCTGCTTCTCATCCCCAGCAGGCCTGCAGAAATAAAAATCAAAACAATAAAAGCAAGTATAAAGAAGAAGAGCCCAGGGAATGTATGATACAAACAGTCAGACCTGAGTTTTGACTACCTGAGTGTTGATTGGTTTTCAGCTCAATCGCACTCACAGTTTCCTGAAGTAGCCTATGCGTTCTCAAAAAAACGAAAAAGTCACCTATACAAGAAAAACTATAACTGAAAGGAACAGCTGAAGTATACAGTGTTCTAAAATAGCAGATGACTCTAAATGAGGGGGATTTGCAGATGGCTGTTTCACTTCAGCAGATTTCTGTGCTACCACTTGTGGGGTAACATTCAGGGCATCTGCTGCTAGAGCGAAAGTCCTCATAAACAATTTTCTTTTTCCACATTAAACACCACTAAATTCTCTCTCTACTTTATTTTTACAAGCAGTTTTAATAACAGCCTTGAATTTGTTAAATGGATCTTCAAGACTGAGGTTATTTTATGTGTGAAAATAAACAATGACAAGTATGAATACCACTTACCATTTTTCAGATTTTATACATAAGGCATTAATCAAATTAAATGAAGAGGATTAAACTCATTGCTAACTTAATAACACTGATGTCACTGGATTTAGAGGGAAAAGGAGTTTGCTTCCAAATTACTACAGTGATATACTTTCCTGTTTCTGATTGATTCCTTGTATCTCACTCTGTTTCAATGTAGGAGCACAACCCTGAATTAAATGGTAAGTCAATCAAAGATGAGAGGTTTCATGTGAAGACACAACACCGTGAGAGTAATGTGTAAGAAGGAATACATTTATCCAGTCAAATGCAAGAGGTTTATGCAAATATGCTCAAACTCATGACAGATGTCATCCACAGAAGATTACTCAAATTACAAATTTGTATCTGACTAGGAAAACATTTTAGACAAATATATTTTACCTTTTGTTTAAGAAGTACTATACATTTAAAAAATAAAGGTTTATTAATAACCAGCTTCCTCCTCAGGTCAATAGGACCAAATGAAGCAACACGTAGGAGAACTGGAGCCAAATTTAGGTCAGGTTTGAGGGTTTAATGTACTAGTTTTATACCTACAGAAACTCAGACAGAAAATTATTAACTTAAATATCTCCTATTTGTATCATATCTGTAAAAGCTTTTGAAATTCAACTGAAGCCCCCTGAAAGGAAGGTTTTCATCAAGAAGCAAATTTGAGAAACTTGCAGTCAATTTCCAAATATTCTGGCTACAGCTGGCAGCATTTCCTATTTTGAAGCATATTTTTCCTCCTGTCTGATAAACAAACATATTGTGATCATACACGTCTGCTATGCAAGGTTTTGCCACAAATATTGTCCTGCTATTCCTATTTCATTTAATCCTAGACCTCATAATAGGTCCATTTTTATTATAGCATAATGAGCCCACATAAGCCCTGCACACCCCTAAATTACTTGCAAGTTGATAAACAGGATGCCCATAAAATGATGAATTACAAATACCAACTGAAAGACTGTTGTACATGTAAACTTCACAATCAAAATCACATATACAGAGCTAACATAAAAACAGAGCTTGTGAAGTGACTCCAGCATGATGGCTAAATCATGATGTTAATACCATATTAAAATATTTATATGTTTGTTTTTGCGTGAGTCTATTTCAGGAGGAACAGGTAAAGGAGAAGTTAGGCTGAGGAGGGAGGAGAATAAATGATGAAGGTGGAGGATAAGACTGAAGTAACATCTGTGTGGAGGGGAACTGAAAGCAGTGGATCTGAGAAAGTGGCATCTGACAGCATACAACACAGAAAATCAAGTTAAAGCTGCTGAGAACTCTGAAGGAATCCTTCATAGGGTCCTCAGGGCTACTGTCTCCAACTGACAGTCCAGTTTCTGCCTAGAAGACTAAGTATTGACTGGCTCTAAAGCTCTTGAAACCTCTCCTATATATCTCTGGACCTGTAAAGAGTGTGGTCAAGGGGAGAAGACACAGTCTTGGAATACAAAGATCAGCGCTAAGTTACTGGTCACTGTCTGCATAAAGACTTGGGCACAGTTCATAATCATCTCTCACTTACCTAAAGGAAAAAAAATCTGGTACCATGAGTTGGCTCACACAGGAAAAAGAAAAAAACTTAAATAAATAGGCAAATGGCAAAACAGCACAAGAATTAAAACGGTAAGACTAATACAAAAAAAAGGTTTTTAGTGTGACACATTTAAAAAAATAATTGCTGGCAAAATCCAAATAATTTGTGCAGCAGTCTTCCAGGCTCAGCTTCAGAAGTCCTCATGAACTGAATGTCAGGCCACATGCGACTGAAACACACACAGCTGTGCTCCCAGATCACCAAAACATTCAAGTCACCAAAATTCTAAGACTGAGTTAAAAATTTTCAGAATGAAACAAAAATTAGGTAAATTTGAGATCTATGTGGAACTGGGTTTATCTTATGTTTTTCTTAAGCAAGTATCTCATCTCCTTACAGAAATTCACACTATGAAGTTAGTCATTAAAAAGTTGTTGATTGACTTCTTAAGTACCTGGCAGCCTGCCCTGGGTTTAGCAGTAGCAGTCAATTTTTCTCAATAGCTGATGCAGGGTTTTTTTGACTTTCGGCCTGGGAACAGAGCTGATAACACCAACGTTTTTAGCTGTTGCTAAGTAATGTTTATTCTGACCAAAGACTTTCTGAGTCTCACACTCTGCCAGGAGTGGAGGCCAGGGAGAAGCAGGGGCAGGACACCTGACCCAAACTAGCCAAAGCAGTATTTCATACCACAGCACGTCATGCCCAGGGAGGTAATGGGA
The DNA here is from genome assembly GCA_002631895.1 of Agapornis roseicollis. Classification (NCBI taxonomy): domain Eukaryota; kingdom Metazoa; phylum Chordata; class Aves; order Psittaciformes; family Psittacidae; genus Agapornis; species Agapornis roseicollis. The sequence continues at coordinate 21,017 of NDXB01001092.1, read as the reverse complement.
AGTTATCCGGAAGGGCACACACTTCCCAGTCTGGCTCATTTTCGGCAGGTGGTATTGTACTCTCTTCCCTTGTTATTTTCTTATCATTATTATTATTGGTGATAGCAGCAGTGATTTGTGTTATACCTTAGTTACTAGACTGTTCTTAATCTTAACTTGTGGGAGTTGCATTCCTTTGATTCTCCTCCCCATCCCTCTGGGAGCGGGGAGGAAGGGGGGGGGAGGAAAGAAAAAGAGGGGGGTGAAGTAGAAACTGTGTTTAAACCATGACACAGCCATAAGGTCACAAAGCACTCAGTTAAAGGATTTCTATTCTAGGAATACAAACTGTCTCCAACATAGGGTTGTGAGTAATTGTCTGTAAAACCAGTGTTCCCTTGTTCCTCTTCCATGGTCAAGAAATTTTTGGAATATCAGTTCTATAGAGACAATCTACACCCTGGGACCTTTCTGCACCAGTTCCCTACACCTGAAAGATCCTGCACATGTGTTTGTTGAACTGCTTGTAAATGAGCATTAGCAGAATGTGATTGTGACTTCTTTCTATCCTTACAAGAGAAACCAATGACAATATTATCAGGAGAGAAGGGGCAGATCGTCACACATAAGTCCATGCACCATAGTGCACGAATCTCAGCTGCTCACCCTCAGCTAGACAGTCCAAACTGAGGGAGTGGTTAAAGCTTCTTACAGACCGAAGCTAAAAGCTTAACATTTTCAATTACCCAGAAGGATTCAGAACAAAGACGTTTGTGCTCTCTGAAAGTACTATGACTCCTATAATATTGCTTACCAATTATGTCTATTACACTGCTTTAATCTCCACTGTCTTTGAACTAAAAGTTTAGCCTAAACTGAGTTCTCATTCTGATAACCCATAATCTACAAAGCATGAAGTTTTATATGCAGTTAAAAAATGTATCTACAGGCAACCAGAAACCTCTAAGTGCACTGTATCGTGTTTGTAACTAGTGTGCTACTGCAAATACATTTGTTTCAGCAACTGCATAGGTTCCAGCAAAATGCTCAATGATTCAAAGTCTGCATCACACAGTGATTGTGTATTTAAAGTTTTATCTTGTAAAGTTCTTTGTTTTCTAGTGTGGACTTTATACTGTATTTTCCTATAAGACACTTCTACGAGGTAACCCTATGACAGTCCAGCAGTCCACTGCTATTTGTAGGAGCAGATAGCAAAAGGAGCAAATATCTGAAGGTCTGTTCTACCTTTTACCTTAGAAAAATGTGAGAATATAGTATAACAAATTTGATAATCAAATAGTAAACCAACGAATTTCTTAACTATTAAAAATGTGCATAATTGCTTTTTATCAGTTGCTATTTCCAGTATCTGAAGGGGGGCTATAGGGATGCTGGGGAGGGGCTCTTCATTAGGGACTGTAGTGACAGGACAAGGGGTAATGGGTTAAGACTTGGAAAGGTTTNTAGCAAAAGGAGCAAATATCTGAAGGTCTGTTCTACCTTTTACCTTAGAAAAATGTGAGAATATAGTATAACAAATTTGATAATCAAATAGTAAACCAACGAATTTCTTAACTATTAAAAATGTGCATAATTGCTTTTTATCAGTTGCTATTTCCAGTATCTGAAGGGGGGCTATAGGGATGCTGGGGAGGGGCTCTTCATTAGGGACTGTAGTGACAGGACAAGGGGTAATGGGTTAAGACTTAAATGGGAAAGGTTTAGATTGGATCTAAGGAAGAAATTCTTTCCTGTTAGGGTGGTGAGGCACTGGAATGGGTTGCCCAGGGAGGTTGTGAGTGCTCCATCCCTGGCAGTGTTCAAGGCCAGGTTGGACAGAGCCTTGGGTGGCATGGTTTAGTGTGAGGTGTCCCTGCTTATGGCAGGGGGGTTGTAACTAGATGATCTTAAGGTCCTTTTAACCCCAACCATTCTATGATTCTACTATTCTATGATTTTGTTTCCAGAGAATATAAAATGTAGTGTACACAGAATTCATTTTTTTATTTGTATAATAAAATCTACAGAAAATAGTAAAGATTTTGATTTCAGAGAAATGTCTCCTCTGTAGTAATAAACTTTAAGACATCTTTATTCAGGGTGATTTGACTGTTTTTAGTAGTAGGCCTTTGTATTTGCTAATAAGAAAATTTCCATTATATTGTACCAGTAGAGCTGATCACAGATAAACACAGATTGAAAGGGTGTAATACCATTTCTTTAAAACTGCCTCTGTATTTGGAAGTGATAAAAATGGTCCCATTCCCTGTTCTCCTGTACTTCATTATAAGAAACTGGTGATGAATTCTTACTTGATGCTTTGGACGATTCATGTGTACTGAACACAATCCATCCTTGCCGAGGAATACAGGAGTTTTTACATCCCTTTCAAACACTGTGTTTTTTGTTCTTCTGAGTAGCAATTGCAGCACTCACTCTAATTGTCTAATAGAGATGTGTTCTCTGCTGTACATAATGGCTGAGTTTAGAAACTGAAATATGAAATTTCAATTTATGAGGATGCATGTTACAATTTCTGGCACAAAAGTCAGGAGTAGCAAAAAGCTACCAACCTATTTCAAAAAGTTAGGTGTGTTGCACATAAAAGTGCATCAGAATGTTTGAGTATTCCTTTTTTCCTTTTGACAGATGTAATTTTCATCAAGAAAATGATCCCCTGAAGAAAAGAGATAGAGATGAATCCAGTGATTCAAGAATATTTAGGAAATGTCTTGCGCAATGGGAGTAATTCATATAAACAGGTCCTTAAGGAAAAATCCTTAAAAACATCCATATGCTCAAAAAGACACTATAAACACCTGTTATAAGCAGAGTTGGAAACTTAGGAATCTTTTTTTAAAGTTACAGCTTATATTCTTATAAAGAGAACTCCAGATCTTTTCAGGTCACTCCTGTCCTCTGTGGCCACATGTTCAGTGTCTGCTCTCAGCCAGGCTCTGTGAGTGGGGAAATCTCTTACTGTAGTTAAAATGGAAAGCCTGATCAAGTGCACTTGAGTTTGATGCTTTCCTCCCTCCATCTTAATTTGTAACCTTAGCCCGAGTTCATTTAAGATGTAAGGCATTCTAGATCAATTCCCTTGTGAATATAGATGCACCAACTTACATATATCAAAGCACTGAGTAGCTCAGATCTAGAAATGAGAAATACAGTATATTCTTCCATGGAACCCATGGAGTCTAACTCCCACAGAGACCAATAAAAGTGAAGAATTTAAGCAGCTTCTTTGCCTTGGGCCCTAAGAGTTAAATCATGACTTCAGTGAAACCTTAGGGAATTTCACCCAAAATCTACTTCATCTAAGTAAAAGATAACCACTAAATTATCCACTAAAAGATAATCACCTCTATCTCAGCTGCAGCAGCTTTTCTTCCTGAAATCATGCTATACCAGGATTTTTTAACATGTTTTTGAGCAGAACATGAAGCTAGAAATAAGTTATACAGCTGAAAAACAAGTGGACATGCAGGCATTTCTGCAGCACACTATGATTTTAACTTTAATTTTATTCTTACTCTTTCAAGGATGTACTAGTGTACACAGTAAAGTAGATAGAATTTCAAACACTAGTTTAAAAAACACCCCAAACAGGTAAGACAGACATTTGTCAGGAACAAATCAGGTATGACTGACCTTGATTTGGAGGAGGATGAGAAGTGCATTGAGTGAATAGCCACTCAATGTCTCTACTCATTGTATTCTTCTATGATTTCTGTGGAAAAAGTAAAGCAAACTGCAAGCAACTGTTTGCAGTCATAATAATACTTCTCTACATCTGAAAAGCAGCTGTTCTAGTATTTGAATTACCATCATAAGGCACATGTTTCCAAGAAAATGTAATAAAAAAAGTCATCAGAAGTCACCCATAACACAAAGGTTTTCTCTGGGAAAACCTGTTCCCATTACTTAAGATATATTACTCTGTAGTGTGTGTACATTAAGGTGCTTATACTCACTGAATGTGAAATCTTTTCTAATTCTGTGCTCAAAATACATTAAGAGAATGCAAAGCTTGCAAATAGAGAATTAACTCCACTTTCTTGAATATTTGCACACAAATATTATGTTCTTCTAATAGGACATTCTTCTAATTTCCACAGAGACAGAGTAAGCCACTCAAGCAAATTCTGTAGGCAGCAGTTGTTGCTTCCATATTATGTGTCACAAAGGGAAGAATAAAGCAAGAGATAAGTATCTATTATCTGTTTAAATATTTTAATGGTTATTCACCTATAACAGCTTACTAAATGGAATGTTCTATTCTATTCTATTTAAATAAGATGTTATTAATGTGATTAATCCCCTTACACATTGAATTTTCTTAACCAAAACCAAAATTAAACAGTCAGTGGTGGTCTTGTTGGACTGAAAGGTCTTGTTTGAAAGTACTACAAATGTCTGAGTGTCAAATTCATAGATTCATAGAATCATAGAATACCAGGTTGGAAGGGACAAGGATCATCTGGTCCAACCTTACCAGGCAAAGCACAGCTTAGACAAGATGTTCCAGTACCCTGTCCAGCTGAATCTTAAAAGTATCCAACATTGGGGTATTCACCACTTCCCTGGGGAGATTATTCCAATGGCTGATTATTCTCCTTGTTTAAAATTTTCCTTTTGTTTACAATCTGAATCTCCCATAAGTAACTTGCAGCCATTACCCCTCATTTTTTTCATGTGACTTCTTGTAAAAGAATAGGGGTCTCCATCTCCTTTAAAGTCTCTACAGCTTTAAAGAGTCTCTGCACCTTTAAAGGGTGCAGACACCCTTTAAATACTGGAACATGGTGATAAGGTGTCTGAAGCCTTCTTTTTTCCAGGCTGAAAATGCCAGCTTAGTCTTTCCTCATAAAGCAGGCTTCCCAGTTCTTTGTGGTCCTTCTCTGGAGCCTCTCCAGCCTGTCTACATCTTTCTTGTATAGCAGGGAACCAAAACTGAACACAGTATTCCAGCTGTGGCCTGACAAGCCCTGAATAGAGTGGGATAATGACTTCTTTGTAATGGTGATGCCCTTGTTCATGTAACCCAGCATCCTGTTGGCTTTCTTTGCCACAGCAGCACACAGTCCACCAGCACTGCCACATCCCTTTCCACAGAGCTACACCCCAGATGGGTAAAGACCAGCCTGAGCTGTACGCTTGGATTATGTTTACCAGGTGCAAGACCTTACTTTTGTCCTTAATGAACTTTATAAGGTTCTTGCTAGCCAACTCTTCCAGCCTATCCAGGAGATCCAGCAGGGTGTCTCTCCCTTCTGAAGTGTACACTTCCCCACTCAATTTGGTATTGTTGGTAGTGATCCTTATCTAGTAATGAGGGATATTTAGTTAAAATCAACTTTTTAGCTACTCCATTGCTGGAGCTAGCCAATCTAGATCTTGACATAAAATTTCAGCAAATAATCAGAAACTTTAAATCTGAGACCCCATGGAACTGAGGATCTTAGGAGGAAGTAGTATGGGCTCATAGTAGCAATTTCTGTCTCCATGTGATTCACAGGAAATAAAAGAAAGATCTCACCAGCTCTGCCCCATGTCCCAACAACTTTCAAGGCAGGTGAAATTCAAGCTTCATTTGAAGCTGATTTCAAGCATCAAAATAGGTCTAAACAAAATGTCTCATTTGGTCAGTAGCCAATGTTAAAAGCTCCACCATTTCAGATGTGGTAGGCAATTTATGTTACCAAGATCTTAAAAGGAATAAGAGATTCCCCTTGTTTAAATCTGCTCTACAAAGACTTGATCTTTCATAATGCACTACATACTGAATGGCTAACCTATTAATAAGGAAAAAAAATAATAAATATAGAATTAATTTTAAAATTAATTGAAAACTGATCAATGGACAATAAGAAGAATTGACCTGGATTTTTCCCACAGGAATTTTCTGCATTATTATGCAAAATTTTGGGAAACTTGTGATTCCTCTTCTATGGCACTTGAAATTTCAGATCTTCTGTTCATTTCAGTGACTCTGAAACATGCAACATGCCCCTATGTAGGCACAAATGCAAATTTTGCAGATCACTAGACAAGATCTTGCTAACATTACCTTTAAGATCATACCAAAACACCAAAGCAGAGGTTTCTTCATAGACATTTACATTGCTCTGTGATCCCCATCAGTAATTTTCATTATAGCTTATCTTAAACATGCATTTACAAAATAATTACCTAGTCTTAGTACACAGAGTATGATTTTTGGTACCTTACAAAAAAAAAAAAAAAAAAAAAA